>JASAMX010033514.1:0-49495 GCA_030248175.1 Microlaimidae sp. YZB2_3
AACATTCTAATCTCTTCTTTTCTCCGGCCATCTGTCCGAGAAAGTCCTACGAACTTTGAGCACAGCGCTTTTGGTTTGCAAGGCGTAGGCATAGCTGGTTTTTGTGGGGGTTGGGAGCATAGGTGGGCAGGGGGGGGGGTTGGGGGGGGTGTACCTACAGACCTGTGCACGGGTTTGAAAATGCCCCCCCCCCCCCCCCCCCCCCCGTTTTATTGGAGGATTTGCCCCCCCCCCCCCCCGTTTTATTGCCCCCCCCCCCGCCAAAAAATGAAAAAGTACCCTAAAAATATGACGCCATTTTTGACCTATGATGACGCCATCATCGCGAATTTTTTGCAGTTTTTAGCCTATTTCAATGTATTTTAAGCCATTTTAGACCTATTTTTACCTTATTTCCGCTTTTTTTATCCCTTTTTTCCCTTTTCCCTTCTTTTTTTCTCCTTTTTTCTCTTTTTCCCCTGCTTACCCCCTCGTTTTGTTGCCCCCCCCCCGTTTCAAAAAAGTTGCCCCCCCCCCCGTGCCCCCCCATTTTGGAATTGCCCCCCCCCGTTTTAACCCCCGGGGGGCAGTGCACATGTCTGTACCTATACCTCCCAAAATTTCGAATTTTGCTGACCCCCCCCTAAATTTGGAGTACCTGGGGACCCGCCCCCAATTCGCCTCCAGGAGAAAAATTTTTAAGGACTAAAAAAATTTTCCTAAAAGGGGAGTCTCGACCCCCTCCTGGCTACGCCCATGTATTTATATAATCTTTAATTAAATATAAGATCCTGGATTAAAAAGTTTGTGATACTTGACTTTATAATCAAGACAATAATATTACTATTCTATTATTACGTAATTATTAAAAAAACTATGATTTCTAATCTATTTATAAGAATATGAATATATAAACACATTATTATTAAAAGAATTAAAAAATAAAATTTGTAAGTTGCAATAACGTCTTATTTTAATTTTACACAGTTTTAAAGCATTTATAAGCTTGTTTTACGTTTTTTTACGCGTTTTAAGCCCATTTTAAGGCAGCGCGGAAATATTGGGTACACCCCTTCAAAATTTGGGTCTTGTCGGACACCCCCCTAAAATTTGACCCCCCTTTATACAATACAGGGCAAGTTGGTCCGTGGTGGGGGGGGGGGGGGGGGTTAAACCCCAAATTAGGGGGGGGGGTTAAAATCCGAGAAACGCAAAATACCCATATCGTTTTTTTCTGGAATGCATTTTACCCATATCGTTTTTCGATTTTGAAGGAAAAATAGGTAAAAAACGCTAATTTTAGGTCAAAAAGCCCTTTTTATTGCATTTTTGAGCTTTTTATTGCTTAAAACATTCATTTTGATCTCAAAACTTAAGTTTGGAGGCAGTTAGAAGTCATTTTAAAGACATTTTTTTCTTCATTTTTCCAAAAATGAGGGGGTTAACCTTTTCTCCCCCCCCCCTCACTTTGGAGTGGGGGGGGGTTAAACCCAACTTCTCAGAAATTGAGGGGTTAACCCCCCCAACCCCCCCCCCCCCCCGTGCCCATGTATGCTTTATACCCCCCAAATCCGAGAGGCTGCACACCTATGGTTGGGAGGGAACATTAAAATGGCGAAAGCGAAGCATATCTTCACTAAAATATAGATGACAAGGTAAAATATCCTTCTAAAATTGGAGGTCTACGTCTTCCTTGCGCTCACGTCTCACCCAAACTCATGGCTCATATATTTACTAAAAATAGGGTTATATATATATATATATATATATATATATATATATATATATATATATATATATATATATATATATATATATATATTTATAAACCCTATAAGTTTTACAATGTGATTTGACCAATAATTTCTTAAATGCAGATATTGTTTTCATCAAATTGTATTCTTTAAATTCTATTTTATGTACAGTATATAATTTTGTTAAGACGTTGGGTGTATTTTAAACTTTTTCCTGATTCCTGTCCCGTATAGCAAAAGCAAATAAACAAATTTAACGTCATTAATAACTCATTGTGGGTGAGTAATTGGTTTATTGTATCGTGATTAGTAATATTATGCTTAGAAAATAATAAAAAATTTAATAAAAAAAAAGAAAAAAAAGTGATTAGTTATATAATGTAGGCTTAGTTTGAAATTACGGTCAGCTAACGAGAATAATTTAACGGTGATCAAACAAATATAATAAACTTTTAAAAATAAAAAAATCATCAGAACGGCATAAGAATTAGTCCCACGCAGCACGGATTCTAGTACAATATGCAGACCTTTGCACTACTGTCTTTTTCATTTTTGGGCGAGGGAGCAATAAAACGGGGAAGCAAAAGCAAATCCTCCAATAAAGCGGGGGGCGCATTTCTAGACCGTGCACGGGTCTGAATATGCAAGACTTATGTAAAAAACATCTGGAACAATGACTGAAATCTATTTTATTATAAAAAAAACTAATTATAAGAGCATAGGTGGGCAGCCTCCCGGATTTGGGGGGTATACCCGACCCCCGAAATTTGGAGGTGCCCCAAAAAATTTTTTGGGGTACACCTGATACCTCAAATACCTCATTTTTAGCGTTTTTAGTACTGGGACCCCCAAATTTTAGGGGGGATGTCTAGGGTACCCCCAAATTTAAGGGGGGCTGTCGGCTATAATCGGGATTTTTTGGGGGGTATAACCATACATGGGCAAGTTGGTCCGGAGTGGGGGGGTTAAACCCAAAATTAGGGGGGGTTTAAAATCCGAGAAACGCAAAACACCCATATCGATTTTTTCTGGAGTGCATTTTACCCATATTGTTTTTCGAATTTAAAGGGAAAATAAGTAAAAAAAAACGCTAATTTTAGGTCAAAAAGATCTTTTCATTGCATTTTTGAGCTTTTTATTGCTTAAAACATTCATTTTGACCTCAAAACTTAAGTTTGGAGGCAGTTAGAAGTCATTTTAAAAGCCTTTTTTTTCTTTAGTTTTCCAAAATTGGGGGGAGGCATGGACGTAGCAAGGGGGGTGTCTAGAGGGTCTAGATATATATAAATCGCTAAATTTAGTTCAGGTGTGCGTGTGGTGGTGGGTTTAGAGCTGTTTTATATAATTTATGGCATATAACTGGAATGGTGGAAGAGATCTGAATAACTATATTTAAGCATAGGATTGAGTTCAGGCGGTTTATGGTTAGTAGTGATGGGCAGTTCCCGGTTCCGGATGTTCTGGGCAAACTTTGGAATTCAGGTTCTGGTTCCTGTTCTGGATTTTTGGAAAATTTCAATTTTTTTGGAAAAATTTTGGAAAAATTTCGATTCCGGTTCCGGGGGCTCCGTAGTTCCGCCCAGGTTACGCTTTCAATGGTATAAACATTTAAACTGGGTGTGCACACGGATTTCCGGCTTAGAGTTGCCGAAAGCCCTGTCCCATCAGAATTTTTTTGTTCAATACACATAATAGCGTTTTTTGATTCCGAAGGAGCAGAACAAATATTAAAGATAATTTGGCCAACAACAAAAGAAGACCCCCGGTGTTGGGGTCGCCAGAAAAAGAATGCGCGCCGAAATTGGCCACCGTTTTTTCAGTATTAATACAGAATGAGTCGGAATTAGTATTAAATAAACGTGACTCTGACTGGTTGTAACGTTTATAGTATTGTGGTTGTTAAGAGATAAAAAGTCACAGTTACAAGTATGTTGTAAGAATTTTGACTCATTTTGTCGGGGTAAGAATTAAGGATGATATAAAAGGAGCATTACGACACGGACGCGGGCCGAGAGACAAAAAGCGTGTCAGCTCAAAGAACCCTTCCAATTCCTAGGTTCGGTGGAATATAAGAGCCGGCCCGTTGAAGTGGAAAGGAAGAACAGCGCTTGATTACCCCCGCGATAATGGCCCCCGCCCCCGGGGGGGGACGACAGACAAGTTTTTCAGGGGGAAAGTAGCCGTCATTTATTCTGCTTTTGTGTCTCCGGAAGCCTGAGCAATAAAGTTGATACACATATAAACGAGCAACTACGTCCGGTTAAAAGGAATAACAATATATATATATATATCAGGGCCGTAGCCAGGGGGGGGATTGGGGGATTAATCCCCCCTCAAATTCTGGGAAGGCAAAAAATTTTGTAAGGGTCCCCCCTTTGGTTTTTTTTAAAAATTAGAAAAAAAATTTTTTTCCAAATCACTCTGTAATGTATTAAAACCAACCAAAACATATATATATAGTGATATAGGTATATAAGTAAGTATATATATAAAAAAAAGGAATAGTTATTTATATATTCAAAACATTAGGCCAGTGAGTTTAAAAAAATTTTATTTTTGTTTTTTGTCAAAATTTTTGAATAAAAGCGGCAGTATACCTAAAACTATTTTATTTTGTTGTATTTATTTAGAAAAAAACAACGTATAAAGATTCGAACTTAAATTAGGTTCCTGGGCCTTAAAAGCAAAAAAAAAATTCCCCCCCCGCCCCCGAAAATAAATAAAGATTCAGAACTAAATTTAGGTTCCTGGTGCCTTTTAAAAGCTTAGAAAAAAAAAACCCACCCCCCCAGTGGACAACAACAAACCCGGGGCTCCGCCCCTTGACCTCGCTGGGGGTCTACCGCCCCCCCAGACCCCCCATTTCTGGGGGGCTCTCGCCCCTCAGACCCCCCTTGTGGGCCCCTATAAAGCACCTTCCAAAAAATCCCCCCCTCAATTGAAATCCTGGCTACGGCCCTGTATATATATGTGGCGTGCCCAGGAGGGTGCGGCCGACCCCCCCCAAATCCGGCGAAGCCGGATTTTTTTGTAAGGGGGGACCCCAACATTTTTTAAATTTTGGGAAAGAAAATTTTTTTTCTTTAATATTAATACAGAAACATTCCTGATGCCTTCCAAAAGCATATTAACAGTCAAAAAACTAAAATTTTCCCGCTACGCGGGTAGTTTAAATTGACAATTTATCTTAGTTTTTCGATTTCAAATCGATTATCCCGTTCAGTAGTTAAGGCATAAATGTTTAATAAAACTACTATAAACTCTATTATCCTTTTATTAACGTTTAAACACATGTTTTAATTGTATAATTATAAAAAAAACTTAAAACTTGCAATAAGTATCATCTGGAATTAAAACTTTTTTGTATTTTAGAGCCTTAAATTAAAAATTAGCGTTTTTACCACTGAGCGGGACTACCCAAATTTTAATATGGTATCCGTAATCCGTGATTTTGATGGGGGTGTCTTTGAGATTTTTAGATCCCGTTTTCTTGTTCATCTGTTAAAATATAATGTCTATCGTCAAATAATATTAATTATTGTAATTGGTCTGGTCTTTAATTTATTTTTTTTTCTATCGCAGGGAAAGATAATTATCTTTGACTAGTTGAGGCCCGAAGGTATATAATAGATATTATCTAAAATTTTAATTGTCCGAAATTTCTGCCTCAAATTAAAATTTCTTGAAACTTTTGTGGTTTTCTATAATTTAAACAGTTGGCAAATGTAACATTTTTTATTCACATATGTAATACTGTTGCGTTGCGGTTCCGATTTGACTATTTAATAAAGAAAACTTTAAAACCTATATACTGTACCTGTGCACGGTCCAGAATTCCCTCCACTCTCCCCCTTTTGTTAGTGGCTTTCCCCTTATTTTAATGGCCCCACTGAAAAAAACATAAAAAAGCGCCATTTTTAATCTATTTTTGCAAAATTTTTGCGTTTTTTAGCCTATTTTAACACAATTTAAGCCGTTTTAGATATATTTTACTTTAATTTCGTTTTTTTTTGTTCTCCCGCGCCGCATGCTCTCCCCTCCCCCTTTTTAGTCCGCATTCCCGTTTCCAAAATTTGCCCAACCTCCCCCCGGCCGCCCCCATTTTTAAAATGCCTTGCCCTCGGTCGTCGCCCCGCCCCCCAATTTTAGAACTGATCCTCTCCCCCTCCCCGTTAAAAAACCCCGGGGGCTGTGTGTGCAAAAAAAAACAGGTCTACAACACAATATGAATTAGATAATCTATATATACGATAAAATTTTAACAATTTTTATTAATATTCTTTCATTAGTATAAATATTTAATATTCCTGTTGTTTATACTCAGCATGTTTTAATTCTGTGTATATATATAATTCTAATTCACTTAAACTTTTGATTTATTAGTAAGCTTTTGAGTTTATGACAGTATCATAAAAACTGGTCTGACAATTGCAGTAAAAAGGGCAGTTTTTTTTTTCGTTGTTCACATCAGTAATTCTAGTGTTCTTGTTTTGTCCAGTAAATCAAATTTTTATCATATAAGTTATTAGTCATTTTGATTTTTTTTTATAAAAGTTAATTTCACTAAGTGAATTGATAATAAAAACATATATAGAGTTATAAACTTCAATTTATAGCTTAATTTGTTTTGTTGTTATCCTGAATTTAATTTTGCCAGACGAATTTTAATCATAAACATAATTTATGACGTAAATTAAGACACGTATTGAAAGCAGTAAAGGAGGATATAATATGGATGTTAACATTTAACCATTGCATTCGAAAATTTATGTCAAATTTTAATTTCATTTAGCGTAAATAAAATTTGGATAACAGCACCATTTACATATAAAGCAAATTCAAAGAGTCGGTAATATATACACGATACTTATATTATATTGTTTAGTCTAAAGTACAAAATTAAGGGTCGGGAGTATTTAGGAAAAAGAAAGTGTTGATAGTTTTTGGAGTTCTTTTACTAAAAAACCGTGTTTTTGACATTAAATAAAAAATTATGTTTCTGAATAAGGGGTCAGAATTTGGGGGTAATAAGATAAGTTGTAATAAGATAAGTCAAATTAAAAAGAAAAAACAGCTTTAATTCTCAGAGACGTAGCCAGGATTTTCAAAAGAGGGGTTGTTTGGGGTTCTACTACAAATTTTCAAAACACTGTTAAGTGTTAAAAGACAATAAAAAAGAGTAAAACTTTTCGCGCTTTGCGCGAAGTCACTATTTTAGCTTTTATTTGTATTGTTTTTTTTTAAGTTCAACGCAAAAAATTAAAAAAACATTTCATCAGAAACATCACTTAAAAGCTAGAAAAAGGTATTGAAGTGTCCAAGGCTGAGCGAAGCGAAGCGCGAGAAAATTTTTAAAATTTCTTTCTTTTGAACCCCCAAATATTTATATATATACTTCCAACTTCCACTGGCCCTAAGGAGCGAGGGGCGGTTGCCTGCCCGCCCCTCTAAAACCCCTCCCCCTGGCTATGCCCTTAAATTCTAGTATCAACGCTGCGACGCTATATACAGATCTGTGCACTGCCCCCCTGGGGGTTATTATAATGGGGGGGCAATTCCAAAACCGGGGAACCACGGGGGGCAACTTTTTTGAAAGGCGGGGGGCAAGCAGGGGGAAAGAAAAAAAAAGAGAAAAAAGAAAGGAAAATGGAAAAAATGGACAAAAAAAGCGAAAATAAGGTAAAAAAAAAGGTCTAAAATGGTTTAAAATGCATTGAAATAGGCTAAAAACTGCAAAAAATTCGCAATGATGGCGTCATAATAGGTAACAATGGCGTCATAATTCTTGGGTACTTTTTCATTTTTCCGGCGGGGGGGGGGGGGGGGCGAATCCTCCAATAAAGCGGGGGGGCATTTTTAAACCGTGCACAGGTCTGTATATATAGGTAAGGTTAAGGTATATAATATGCCTAACTATATATCAGTTCGAATCCTGTAATCCCACTCGTGCTTTGGGAATTGGGCGCGGTGACACCCTGGGACACGAAATTAAATTAACGTTATTTATTATTACTCCTTCTCTGGATCTTAGAAAGCTGTGGCGTTTACACGTGCGCATTTCGTCGTTGACCATAACAATAAAAGTCAGATTTACGCTGAATTTATACAAATGATAACTCTTTATGTCGTAGAAACGACGATTTACAAGTGGGGGGATCGTTATCTTTAACTATCGGGGGTTGAACCGGCGACCTTGGCATTTCGAACGAGGTAGGAATCTCCGAATGAATCACCCGCGCCCGTTCGGATATTTCTGGAAGGATTTTATCAATGTCCCCACCGCGAATTGTGATGAGTGATATTGATAGTGATGGGCGGAAGAAAATTGGTGAAAACCGGAACTTTCGTAGACGCGGAATTCATGGGACTGTCTGTATATAATTTTGAGAGCTTTCCCCGTTTTTGTTTTTTTTTTTTTAATTTGAATAGAATGCTGAAAAATAGAGATTTTTGCGGTCTTTATAAAATGATGTTACCGAAAAAAGGTTAACCATCTTGCCTTGCCTTAAAAGTTAAAGCTCTCTCGATCTTAAAAATAGAAAAGATTAGCTTAAAAAAGTTATGATGAAATGAGTAAATCCATACCCGTCGTCGTGTAAACAATCAAGATAAATTTATAAAAAAATATGATTATATTAGGTACCTACCCTAAGAAACAGGCATTATGTTATGTGCATTGAGTCTACGAATTTTATTAAAACGTGAATAGGTACAAACATACTACAAACATAAGATTATGCAGACCCAAGGACGTAGCCAGGGGGGTTATGGGGATTGTAACCCCCCTTTTGGGCTAGCGGAGGTAAAAATTTGGGAGTCCGAAGAGAACAGTTTAAAAAAATTTTCTCGCGCTTCGTTCCGCTCGGCGCTCGACATTTATATACCTTTTCACAACTTTTAAGTGATGTTTTCAATGAATTTCAAAGACAATTTTTGAAAATTTTTTCATGCTATCGCACGATTTTTAATGTTATACCTTTTTAAACCGGAAATTTTTCAAGTTTAACTTACAAAACAATGCAAATAACAACAAAAAGAATCAGTCAGCGCGAAGCGCAAAAAATTTTACCCTTTTTTAATGTCTTTTTTACGGTATTTTGAAAATTTCGAGTACAACCCCCCTTTCGAAAAATTTGTATGGAGTACAACCACCCCCTTTTCGAAATCCTGGCTACGCCCCTGTGCAGACCTGTGACTGCCCCCCAGTGGTTTTATTGGGGGGCACTTTTTTGAAACGGGGGGTAATAAAACTGGGGGGGGGGGCAAGCAGGGAAGAATGAAAAAAAGGAAGGAAAAAAGGAACAAAAAAGCGTAAATAAGGTAAAAATAGGTCTAAAATGGCTTAAAATGCATTAAAATAGGCTAAAAACTGCAAAAGTTTCGCGATGATGGCTTCATAAAACGTAAAAAAATAATGCCATAATTTTTGGGTACTTTTTCATTTTTGGGCAGGGGGGCAATCCTCCAATAAAGAGGGGGCCATTTCCAAACCGTTCACAGGTCTGCATTACGCAATGAATAATATATTCAATGAATCATCAGAATAATAGTATTTAGCAATTTTTTTAAATCAGGCTTTTAAAACATTATTAGAAAAAGGCAAAGCCAGGCTAAATTGTAATAAGCACTAAGAGCGGTGGGTCAAATGTCAAATATATAACATTTACCCTTGGTTTCAATTCAAACCTATGTTAGTAAAGTTAATAATTTGCATTATTCATCGAATAACTCCTTCCTATTTCAAAAAAGATTTCGTCGTTTTTTACATATTACCTACCTCTCTTCTTTTCTCTTCTTTAAATATAATCATAAAATTAAAGGCAAAACCTTTTGGCATATTTTATTGTGTTTCAAAAGAAAAAAAACTTGCTCATCTTTAGTTGGAATATTAAAAGGACTGGTTTTTATGAACCTTTTTACTAAAAAATGCTCGGCTTGATATATTCGAAACGAAGGTTTTTAAATTAAAGGCAATTTTAAAAGCTTAGCCTATTATATTCTGCAGGGAATGTCCCCAAACGATTTTCCTTTGCCGTTCAGCATTTATATTTGTTTTTTTTTGTTTTCTGAAAATTTTAACAGAAACAGTGGAGTGAAATAAAACAAATTTATATATAATGAATTTTAGATTTAAATCAAATTGTTTAATCCAAATATATTGTCAACAAAACGATCCTCCAATAATTGTTACTTTGTTACGTATTGGGTTTTAACGTATTTTTTTTTAATTTCAAGGTTGAGTCGCCAGTAGGTAGCGTAGGTACATATTAACTTCGACCTTTGTTGTACATAGGTGAGATAAAAAAGATGATAGTAAAAAAAATAAAAAACCAGAGGACACTCAGGGTCACTCTCTGCGGTTGTGTGTGGATGGATTTACTTGGGTTCGTTTTTCGTTGTTTTCCTGAAAGAAAATAACGTGTTATATTTATATATGTTAAAGTAAAATGAAACCGTTTAATAACCATAAAAACAGTTTTTAAACTGAAACAGTGTAAACTCGATGTAAGACTTATATCTATAATTGGATAAAGAATTCAAAAAACTGCTGAAGATTGGACAAAAATTTTTCAGGTTTTTTTACGTGGGGCTGTATTGATGGGGGTGGTCCTGTTGGATTGATCGGGTGGGAGTTGAAAAGGCCAATTCAGGGTCAAGTGAGACTTTCCTTTGGTTTTTTTTCTCCCCAGAAATTCACAGCGAGACACACAGAATTGGCAGCAATAATCAGCTATAAGAGTGGTGGTATTCTTTCATCAGGGGCGTGGGAACCGGTTTAGGGCGGCTGGGTCGGGTTGGGTTTTTACTCTGACACAATAAGTCAGAAGCGTCAGAAAATGCTCATAACTGTAACTCTTTTTATATCTTAAACCACAAATAATCTAAACAAAACTAGTTAGAGCCACGTTGATTTTATAATGATTGTGACTCTTTGTGTCAGAGTAATGACGGTTTTTACTTTTTGACGACGACTCCCTCGTTTCAGATAGTAGCAAAAATGTCTTGGAAAGGTCGGCTGAGGCCACTAATTAAAAATAATAAAGCGAGAGTAGACTAACGCAGAACGATGGCGCGGTATCGACGTTGATTGCGGTACGGGGGACTTTTAATTGCAATTCCAAAATAGAAATAGGGGTTGATTTAATTGTCTACTCGGTGGAAGTTTTTTACGAAGTTATATAGAAGTGGGAAATTTTAAATGTTGTTAAGTGAGATGATTAAGGCAGTCTGCCCATGTGCGGTCGATAATTTATGCTACTCTTACTTATTGCTAATTTCTCTATAAATGCAAATGCAAGGATACAAAGTAAATGGGCTGAGCTTTCAGTTTTCTTTTGATTATTTAGAAAAAGTGTTTCTAAGGTCAGTCAAGGGCGAGGTCATTAATCATTATTATTATAAAGAATAATAAAGCGGGGCCGGAATGTTTATGGTACGGTAGATAAATAATAAGGTTTATTTCGGTAAAAGGTCTTTTAATTGCAATTGGAAAATGATATATAGTTAGGTAGTTTTTGGTTTTTTCAACGTAAATTATTGTGTTTGTATTTAATTTGATTTGACCCGTAGATTTGCTAAGTAGCACAGTTATTAGTATGGTGGCGTTTTAGTGTTTAATATATTTTAGTTTTTAGTGGTTGTAGAAAATCAAATCAAAATATTTGAAATTAAATTAACACTTATTTATATACTATCTTAAGTTTTAAATTAATATTGTAATATTTTTGTCATCCTCATCTAAATCATTGTCGAAATAGACTTAATTTGCAAATAAAAATTCTTTTTCTTGTTGGTTTCGATTCTATATATACTAAACATATATTTATGATCCAGTTTTTTTTTCACTATATTTCGATATATTTTATTGTTGCTTAAAAAAATTCAAAATCCCTATAAAAACAGAAAATAAAGCAAAATACCGCCATTATGTAAGTTTGAAGCGGAAGTAGTATTCCACAGGAAAAACTGATATTGCAAAAGCGGGAAATAAATTCTCATATATTTTATACGTCAATATTAATTTGACTGCTGCTGAGTATTATTTATTATTTTGCCGGATGGCTGAGCTTCCCAATAAAATTTTGTTCGAATTCTGGGGGCTAACTATATACGCCTTGCAGAGAGCCTATAAAAAATCAATCCTGCTGCAACATTTTATACAAGCGAACATAGTTTGTGTGTGGGTAATATTTTAGTTTTAAAAGTACTCTTTTATAAAAATGAATATTATAGTGTTTTTTGAATTAATGGAAAGTTGCTACACAGCTGCAGCCTGCAGGTTTGATGCTGAAAGCATATTCTGGTTGTTCTGTTCAGTTCTCTCAACCCTCAACCTTGTTTTATCGCAAGAATGTTGGGTACTCTTAAGATTTTTGTTATTTTTAGGGAAGAAATAATGAGTATATAAAAATGGAGGGTAGATTAGTTTATATATACGGTCAACTTCCAAATACGATCAACCCCTAGGTGGGTAGCCTTTGGGATTTTGGGGAGGCCGACCCCAAAATTTGGGGGGTGTACCAAAATTTTTTTGGGGTATACGTATACCCCTACCCTATTTTTAGGGTTTTTAGTACTGGGTCCACCCAAAATTTAGGGGGAATGTTCGGGGTACCCCCAAATTTTAGCGGGGAGGCGTGTCGGCATTTTCGAGATTTTATTGGAGGTAAACCCCCTCGCCCCTCCCCCAAGCCTCTCCCTCCCCTGCCCACCCATAGTCAACCCGTCTTTTTTGTGTTTTTATTTCTAAAATATCAAGTTAGAATTACATAATTAAAAGGATCCTAGGGGCTTAGGTACATAGGTGTTTTTGGGGGGGGAACAGAGGGGTGCACCCCCCCCCTAGAGCCAAAATTTTGGACCCTCCTCTGGAAAAAATTCAGGCCCCCCTTCTCCCCAAAGCTCAAGAGCGGTCCGGCCTGACCCCCACGCCCTAGCGAAGCTGACCCCCCGCCCCCCCCCCCCCCAAAAGCTCGAGAGCGGTCCGGCCTAACCCCTCCCTAGCGAAGCTGACCCCCCTCTCCCCCCTCCCGACCAATTTGGAAGTATATTTTTTTATTTACTGTCAAAAACACGGGTTTTTAGTTAAAAACAGTGTTTAAATACACTTTTTAGGCCTAAATAGGCTGTTTTAATACATAAAATTCAATATTAGACCTAAAAACACTTAAATTATTGAGTTAAAAAATTTTGATAAAAAATTGGACCCCCCTGACCCCTCTCCCCTAAGTTTGAAATCTTGCACCCGGGGTCGACTCCCCCCTAAAAAGCCAGGGGGGTCCGGATCCGGACCCCCCTGGACCCACCCCTAAAAAATTTTGGCTTTTCACCCGGGGGTGGACCTCTCTAGCGGACCCGACCAAAAACACCTATGCTTAGGTATATACTTAAATTGATAGGTATAAGCTGTTTAAAATTTTTACTGCATCTACCCAAAATCCGAAGGTTTTTGTATCAACTCTGACTCCTTTTTCCTAATGATAAGACGTTTTATGGTACCATCACCATAGCCTACCCAGGGGAGGACGCGGGAAACGTTTTCCTCTGTTGTTTTCAAACATTCACACTCACTCAAACAGGCCCGCACGGAACCCCCCCCCCCCCCACCTTGGAGGATTTGCCCCCCCCCCCCCGTTTTATTGCCCCCCCCCCCCCCCGCCAAAAAATGAAAAAGTACCCTAAAATATGATGCAATTTTTGACCTATGATGACGCCATCATCGCGAATTTTTTGCAGTTTTTAGCGTATTTCAATGCATTTTAAGCCATTTTAGACCTATTTTTACCTTATTTTCGCTTTTTTTGTTCCTTTTCTCTCTTTTCCCTTCTTTTTTTCTCTTTTTTTCTCCTTTTTTTCTCTTTCTTTTCTTTCCCCCCTGCTTGCCCCCCGTTTTATTGCCCCCCCCCCGTTTCAAAAACACCCCCCCACTCACTCAAATAGAAAGTATTGCTTTCCGAATAATGAATTTTTGACCGAATGGCCGCAGTTTTCTCCTTCTTGGAAAATTTCGGGCAGGTGCGCTAACCTTAAGCAAAAAATAGACGCGATGATGAAAACCATCGAAATTTTTTAAAATTAAACCCCGAAAATTCAAGGGGCCGCCGACGCCCACCTTTGCACTGATTGATGCATAGGTGGGCAGCCTCTCGGATTTTGGGGGTTGGGTATACCAAGACCCCTAAATTTGGTGGGGGGGCAGCCCCAAAATTTTTTTCAAATACCCCATTTTTAGGGTTTTTAGTACTGGGACCCCCAAATTTTAAGGAGTTGTCGGTTATAATCGGGATTTTTGGTGGTATAACCCCCAACCCACCCCCCTTTCCTGCCCACCTTTGCATCGATGTATATACATGCTTTTCCTATATTAGCATGAACTGAAGGCGGCAGCTGCGCTAGCAAACAAGATTCAGCGTCTGTCAGCACATAGCTCTCCTTTCCTCTATAGATTTCCCCTTGCATAACCTCCTCTGTCCACGAATTATGAAGAAGTCCTTGATTGACGAAACTGCTGACGTGTCCCAGAAATCTGAATACTGGACACTTTAACAGCGTTTGAACTACCGAATAGTAAAAAGTGTCAAGTATAAAAGCTTCGTTTTGCTATGCAGAAGCACATATAGTTTATTGTATTAAGCTCCAGTTCAGATAGGTTGAACAATTGCTTTTGCCATACAAAAATATAAAAAGCTAATTTATGCCTGAATTCTTGTTGAATTAAAGTGTTTGTTTTTGTTTTGGATTTATATATATATGTATATATCAGGGGCGTAGCCAGGATTTCGGAAAGGGGGGTTGTACTCCATACAAATTTTTCGAAAGGGGGGTTGTAGGGGGTTGTACTCCAAATTTTCAAAATACCGTAAAAAAGACATTAAAAAAGGGTAAAATTTTTTGCGCTTCGCGCTAAGTGATTTTTTTTGTTGTTATTTGCATTGTTTTTTTAAGTTAAACTTGAAAAATTTCCGGTTTAAAAAGGTATAACATTAAAAATCGTGCGATAGCATGAAAAAATTTTTCAAAAATTGTCTTTGAAATTCATTAAAAAGATGACTTAAAAGCATACATGGGCAAGTTGGTCCGAGTGGGGGGTTAAACCCCAAATTAGGGGGGGGTTAAAATCCGAGAAACGCAAAATACCCATATCGTTTTTTTTTCTGGAGTGCATTTTACCCATATCGTTTTTTGATTTTGAAGAAGGAAAAATAGGTAAAAAACGCTAATTTTAGATCAAAATGCCCTTTTTATAGCATTTTTGAGCTTTTTATTGCTTAAAACATTCATTTTGACCTCAAAACTTAAGTTTGGAGGCAGTTAGAAGTCATTTTAAAGACATTTTTTTCTTCATTTTTCCAAAATTGGGGAGGGTGTTAACTTTTTCTCCCCCCCACTTCTGAGTGGAGGGGGGAGGGTTAAACCCCCCTTCTCAGAATTTGGGGGGGGGGTTAACCCCCCGTGCCCATGTATGCTTAAAAGTTGTAAAAAGGTATATAAATGTCGAGCGCTGAGCGGAGCGAAGCGCGAGAAAAATTTTTAAAATTGTTCTCTTCGGACCTCCAAATATTTACCTCCGCCAGCCCAAAGGGGGGGGGTTGCCATCATACATGGGCAAGTTGGTCCGGAGTGGGGGGGGGGTTAAACCCCAAATTATGAGGGGGGGGGGGTTAAAATCCGAGAAACGCAAAATACCCATATCGTTTTTTTTTCTGGAGTGCATTTTACCCATATCGTTTTTCGATTTTGAAGGAAAAATAGGTTAAAAACACTAATTTTAGGTCAAAAAGCCCTTTTTATTGCATTTTTGAGCTTTTTATTGCTTAAAACATTCATTTTGACCTCAAAACTTAAGTTTGGAGGCAGCTAGAAGTCATTTTAAGACTTTTTTTTTCTTTTTTTTCCAAATTGAGGGGTTAACCTTTTCTACCCCTCCCCCTCACTTCTGAGTGGGAAGGGGGGGGGTAAACCCCCCTTCTCAAAATTTGGGGGGTTAACCCCCCCCCCACCCCCCCCCCCCCTGTGCCCTTGTATGTCCTTGCCACCCTTTACAACCCCCCCTGGCTACGCCCTTGATATATATATACAGACCTGTGCACTGCCCCCCCCCCCGCCGAGGTTATAATGGGGGGTGCAAGTCCAAAACGGGGGGGGCAACTTTTTTGGAACGGGGGGGGGCAATAAAACGGGGGGGGGGGCAAGGAGGGGGGAAAGAAAAAAAGGAGAAAAAGAAAGGAGAAAAAAAAGAAAAAAAACAAGGTAAAAGGGAAAAAAGAGACAAAAAAGCGAAAATAAGCTAAAAATAGGTCTAAAATGGCTTAAAATGCATTGAAATAGGCTAAAAACTGCAAAAAAAAATTTCGCGATGATGGCGTCATAATAAAAAAAGGCGTCATAATTTTTTGGGTACTTCATTTTTCCGCGGGGGGAACAATAAAACAAGGAGGGGCAAATCCTCCAATCAAGCGGGGGAAAGGCATTTTCAGACCGTGCACAGGTCTGTATTATATATATATATATATATATATATATATATATATATATATATATATATAAAACACTTTCGTTTTTCAGTTTGATTTATCAGGTTTCAAAAATTGTATATATACACCAAATAAAGGTGTCGCAAAAAAACAAACACACATCACACATGGTTTTTTCACCAAATCGCATCACACCAAATTCAAATTTCTTTCAAATTAGGTGTAATTAAATTTGTAAAGTGTAAAAATTTAGTATTTTGTACAAAATTCGATGTACACATAAGCGGTACTAAAAGCAGTAAAAAATAGCTTTTAAATTTGTCTCGCTTCTTTCTGAATTCAGCAAAAAATATACTAAACGTAATTTACGGACAGAGCTGACCAAATTGCATAAGGACTAGGATGTCTGGCTGCGGCAATGCTCATGAATAATATCTCGTCTCGGCTTGAAATTGGCTTTCTTTGGCGGGAAATGACCATCGGCGCTCCGCCGCCACCACCACCCGATGGACCCACAGATCGAAGATGGGAATTAACCTTTAAGCTTGACTGAACAGTAAAAAGCGCGCACGCAAAAGCGCCAAAACTAAGCTGCGAGCTTTAGTTTAAAAATAATAAATATTTTTATTGATTTATTTTAATAGAATTATAGAGGAGGTTATTGATTACAAAAAGACATCTTATTAGGTAAGTTTTTGGTCGGTTTTTTTTTCTAGTGCGACTGATTAAGTGAAGGGTGAGAGCTAGAATTTAATAATTTGACGAGGCGATAAAATAAAGCATAAATAAATGTTTTTTACTGATCAGAAAATAATTAGTAACAATGTGGTTCAACTGGTATGTAGGTAGGTAACTGGCAGGTGTATAATAGTCAAGCAAATACATTGGCAAAAAAATACTTACCCTATTTATTAATTATATAATATTTTCATGTCTCATTTGAAAAACCAGTGCATTGTTTTTATAAGAAATAAACTCCCCGGCCATAAAAATATATAATATCGGTATTCTGCGCACTCACAGAATTTTTAAAATGGTTTACTTCCATAGGTGTTTTTGGTCGGGTCCGCTAGGAGGGGTCCACCCCCGGGTGGAAGGCCAAAATTTTTTAGGAGGGGGGGGGGTAGGGGGCGACATAAAGGGGTCCGGACGGGGGGGGCCGGGTGGAAGGCCAAATAGGGGGGGGGGGGTAAAATCCGAGAACGCAAAATACCCATATCGATTTTTTCTGGGGGGCATTTTACCCATATCGTTTTTTGATTTTGAAGGAAAAATAGGTTAAAAACAGAATTTTAGGTCAAAAGCCTGGGCTTTTAGGGGGGTAAAACATCATACCTCGAAACTAAGTTGGAGGCATAGGCGAAGACCCTCCTGGCTTTCCAAAAGGGGGGGGGGAACTCTCCCAAGGGGAAACCCAAGAAGGGGGGGGGTTACCCCCCCCCGCCCCGCCCACTTGGTTCGGGGCCCCCCGGGGGGGTCGACCCTGGACGCGAGATTTGAAACTTAGGGGGGTCAGGGGGGTCCAATTTTTTAACAAATTTTTCCAAACTCAATAGTTTAAGTGTTTTTAGGTCTAATATTGAATTTTATGTACTAAAACCGCCTATTTAGGCCTAAAAAGTGTATTTAAACACGCTGTTTTTAAATAGAAAATATACTTCCAAATTGGGGGGGAGAGGGGTCAGCCTCGCTAAAGGGGGTCAGGCCGGACCGCTCTCGAGCTTTGGGGAGGAGAGGGGAGGGCTGGATTTTTTCTAGGGGGTCCAAAATTTTGGCTCTAGGGGGGGGGGTGGACGGACCCCTCTGTTCTGTCCCCCCCTTAAAAAACACCTATGTTTACTTCTGCGTTAAATAGCCACAGACAGACAGACAACCCATAACTTGATTGAATATAAATAAAGCTTCAAGCTTAATTGGACAAATGATTTTACTCACACATGCACATCTGCAAAGAAAAGGAATTTTGGCTGTCTTATTTGCGTTGAATGATTATGATGATTAGTTTATTTTATTCATCAAAGTCAGTTTCCATGTGGTTTACTAAAGATATTCCGCAGTTAGGTTTGTAAACTGAATTGCGAAAAACGTTTCGTTATAACTGTTTTCTATGTAAAATGTAAAGAACATAAAATGAAAAAAGTATGTAATAAAAATTCAAAACTTAAAATAAATTTATACACACTGTTAGTTTCAGTTGTTTTTTGTTTCGTTTTTTGCCCCATTTTATTAACACGAAATTTAACGTTTGAATGTATTACGGATCACGGCAAAATGTTTAAAGCAGTGAATATTCGACGCAATTTCTGATGTTGGGGGCGTATGAGGGCGGTAAAATGTCAGAATCAATTATACGTTTAATTTTAATTAAAGCGGCGGTGCACTTTTCTAGAAACAAATAAATTCGGTGAAGCGGATTTTTAAAAAATTTGCTAAAAGAAAAATTGCTTGGATTTAATTATTTTTTTAATTGCAACAAGTATCGAATAGAGAAGGAAAGGAGTTTCATACAATACATTTTAGATTAGTAAATCTACTATCAACCGACCTCAAATTAAATCGAAGAAGGGCCATTTGCGAAAAAATTTACGACTCTCATATTTGCTGTAGTCGTTATTTTTCTCTTCTATTTCTCACGGTGATAATAATTATTATGCTTAAACAATTTATTAGGAATAAAGAGAATGCAGACCTGTGCACTGCCCCCGGGGGTTTTATTGGGGGGGAGCAAGTTTTTTGAAACGAAGGGGTAATAAAACGGGAGGGCAAGCAGGGAAGAAAGAAAACAAAAGAGAAAATAAGAAGGGACAACAAAAGTGAAAATAAGGTAAATATAGATCTACAGTGGCTTAAAATGCATTGAAATAGGCTAAAAACTGCAAAAATTTCGCAATGATGGCGTCAAAGTTCAAAAATGGCGCCATAATTTTTGGGTAGTTTTTCATTTTTGGGCGGAGGGCAAATCCTCCAATAAAGCGGGGGGGGTCATTTCCAGACCGTGCAGTGCACACATCTGAGAATGTATTCAAAATTTTATTAAACAATTGTTACAAAAATCAGGATTACTCAAGCGTTGTTTTCTTCTACTTTTTGTGTCAATATAAACTAAGAAGTAAATTTTTATTCCGTTTTTGGATTCTTTTCTCCGCTGTCGCCATAAACAGTCTGAATTGCAGTAAAAATTGTGCGGCGGTTATTTGCGGTAAATATTTGCATAATAGATACAATAGGGCGCGGAAAACATTACTGGGGGTTTTAACGTCCTGTGCAAACAGGGCACGTTTAAAAAAATGGGAAAATTGGGATATTCATTCTGTTTTTAATCCAAACAGAGCTTATCTGAAAAAGGGTTTGAAACTTTAAAATGACCAAACTAAACTTTAAAGTTTAACATGAAAGTCATTTTGTATATATCTTATCGCAATAAACCTCCCATTCGCTCGTGCAATGCCCCTGAGGGAAGGTTTTTAAATACCATAATTGTAAAAAAAATATTTTTATGAGAAATACTTTTGTTGTGATCGCCTGAAAAAGGACACCAACAACGCATGAAAATAAAATGTTGTTGTCGTGCAGTACTTAGCTTAAAAACAATCTTCAAAACAGGATTGAAATGAAATTTTTCGCGTGCTCTGTATCAATTGTCGTATTATCTTACCATTTACTGTTAACTGAATTAATTTCATTTTTGATTTCGGCATTGAAAATTATATATTTAATATAAATTTTATATGATAAAAATAAAACATTCAGATTCAAAGACGTAAACAAAATAAGAGCTCGTAGTGTGGCGTGTTTAGATTTATTTTAATGTCGTCATGTGGGCGTAGGTACTAGTTAGTTAATCTTGATTATATTGTTATGGGACTTTTGCCAATATTAGTTTAAAACACTAAACATCTAATAGGTACATTTGTAAAGGCTAAAAGTACCCTGGAATTTTTCTGGTGTCTGTGGCTGTGTATATAGATATAATTTCTCAGTTAAACAAAAGTCAAAACCGGCCAATATCCATACCTAGGTCTGGTATGATATGCCTTTAAAGCATACATGGACACGGGGGGTGGGAGGGGTTACCCCCCCCCGAATTCTGAAAAGGGGGTTTAACTTAACCCCCCCACTCGGAAGTGGGGGAGGGAGAAAAGGTTAACCCCCCAATTTTGGAAAAATGAAGAAAAAAATGTCTTTAAAATGACTTCTAACTGCCTCCAAACTTAAGTTTTGAGGTCAAAATGAATGTTTTAAGCAATAAACAGCTCAAAAATGCTATAAAAAGGACTTTTGACCTAAAATTAGCGTTTTTTACGTATTTTCCTGATTTCAGGTGGTGATTCTAACTATAGTTTTGTTGACATATGCTTTATTTGTGAAACATGGCTCACTGAAACAACTACTAATGAAATAATCACAAAAAATAGAGAATTTAATGTTTATCGAAGGGATCGACAGCAGCGACGAGGAGGTGGAGTAGTCCTATTAATTAAAAATATTTTTAGAGTAGTTGAAGTTGAAATGGAGGAAAAGTACAATGCAATAGAACTAGTAGCCGTTGACATTATTCTACAAAAGTCATCTAAACTGAGATTCATTGGTATTTACAGAGAACCAAGTACTAGCAAAGAAAAAGACAATCTAATATTTGAGCTAATCAGGAACTTGACAGAAAACTTTGTAGGAACCATTGTTTTTACTGGAGATTTCAATCTGCCAGGGGTAGATTGGTCTTCAAATAAAATAACTTCAAACACGCAAAATGAAAATAATTGGTTTGAGTTTCTTATTGAGCTAGGTATGTATCAGCTTGTTTCACAACCCAACTCGTGGAAATAATTATCTGGATCTTTTGTTTACAAACGATAGAGAAATTTTCAATAATGTCACTGTTGCACCCAGTTTTTCACAATCAGACCATGACACTATTTTATCTGAAATTAATCTTAAATTATTTGACAGTCCTAAAAATAAGATTCAAAACTACATACCTGATTTTTTAAAAGCAGATTATGATATGCTAAGTTTATACTTATCTACAATCAACTGGAAAAAATTTGGGGAATCCCAGTACTAAAACGCTAAAAATGAGGTACTTCAGGTATACCCCAAAAATGTTTTTTGGGACACCCCCCCAAATTTCAGGGGTGGTATTTACCGCTTCCCCCAAAATCCGCAGGGCTGCCCACCTATGCTATGCCCCCCGGGGGTTTTTTGGGGTGGCACGGGGGAGGGCAAGCAGAGGAAAAAAAAATAAAAAAAGAGGAAAGAAGAAAAAAAGAAACAAAAAAGGTGAAATTAAACTAAAAATAGATTCAAAATGGCTTAAAAAGCATTGAAATATGCTAAACCGAAACTCCTCATCACTAGTTCAGTTGTAACTTGAAAATAAAATTCGGTAAATTGAAATTAAAATTGGGTTGGTTTTAGGCTTTCATCTGAGCGGAATCGTGAGGTCCTTGTCCGTTATCGAAGGGGAACGAAGGGCTTTCAACGTGTCAGTCAGTTTTGACAGGTATGTCTTCTCTATTTTTTTATATAAGGTTATTACTCTGACACAAAGAGTCACAATCATTATAAAATCAACGCTACTCTGACTTATTTTGTTTAGATTATTTGTGTGTTAAGAGATAAAAAGAGTCACAGTTAAGAGTACTTTATGACGCTTCTGACTCATTGTGTCAGAGTAATGACGAATTATTTAAGTAAACAGCGAATTATATGGAGCTGTTTGCCGAAGTTCTTATAGGTTTAGTTGGAGACGTACATAAGCACAGAGGGGGGGAGGATGGGGTCTACCCCCTTAGCCTCGAAATTTAGGACCCCCCTAGAAAAAATCTAGGGCCCCTCCCTCCGCCCAAAATTTTTAAATTTTGACACCCTACCCCCTCTGGAATTCTAACTCGACCCCCTCCCCCCCCTTCCGAGCCAAATTTTGGGTATGAATTTAGGTTAAAATTTACTGTCACAAACACGGTTTTGTGGTAAAAAACAGTATTTTTGTACTCTTTTTATACATAAATAGTCCATTTTAGTATATAAAATTCTATATTAGTGCTAAAAACTTAAATAAATGATTTAATGTGACCTTGTTTGGAAACCGGACCCCCTCTGACCCCTCCTTTGGATTTTAAACTGGTCTACCCCGGGTCGACCCCCCCAAAAAGCTAGGGGGTATGGACCCCTTCTCCTAGCTTTCAAAGGGCCATTTACCCGGGGTAGCCACCCCCTAGCTTGCCGTTCCATGGTCATGTATGGTTTGAATATGGAAAATCGTTAGCCAAAAAATGAGCCACATTCATAATAAAATACACGTGACTGTGACTTATTCTGTAGTTAATTGGCCCCTGTCTTAAATTCAAAATAAGTCACAGGCACACATATTTTATTCGAATTGGGGCTCATTTTGCCATATTAACGACGATTTATTCAGGGACGTAGCCAGAGTTTCATTTTGGGGGGGGGCGGATTTTAGTACAAAAAAATATTTCGGGGGGGGGGGCTCCGCCCCCCCCCCCCCCGAAATTTTTTTTTTGGGGGGGGGGGGGGCGGAGCCCCCCTTAATTTTTGAAAACGTTAAAAAAGCAGGGATAAACGTAGATAAAGCTGTATAATACACTGTTTTTGGCCTAATAACCTACTATCTAATGTTTTTAGCGGTAAAAACATGTTTTCTTAGTTAAAAATTACATAAGCACACATTGACAGAGCCTGGATTTTACAAAAAAGGAATTTAGAGACGTTAGTTTCAGACCCCTTGGCTAAACCCACATTGTAAACCAAAGCACATGAGCAGCATCTCGGCTCCATGTTTTCTAGGGTACCTACCTATATGAAAAAAATCCAAGCCAATGCTATAGGCGGCAGGAAAATTTAGGAGGGGGGGAGGTACATAAATCAACCAATATGATTGTTTGTTTTGCTTTCTGTGTAGTACTTATTACTTATAAAAATTATTGTACTAACTTTAAAATAACATTAGCATCAGGCAACATAAATAACGAGATATATATATATATATGTATGTATACTATAGAAAGTGACCGCTGAGCGAAGCGAAGCGGAACAAATTTTTGGTTTTTGGGGGTCCATTGGGGGTACTAAAGCTATTTTAAAGTTTGGCGCCGAGCGATTAGCGAGGCGCTAGAAAATTTTGAATTTTTAGCCTCTGAAAACCCCCAAATTTTACTATCTGGCGACCATTTCGGGGGGGGGGCGGCCGCCCCCCCACCCAACCACTATCCTTATTTTTCCTCCTGTCTGACCGTTTCGGGGGGGGGGGGGGGGGGGCGGCCGCCCCCCCCGCCCCCCCCCTGGCTACGTCCCTGGATTTATTATTATTATAAGCGTGATTATTAATCATTATTTTTCGGCAACTTGTATGCATAAGAACCGAAACATTTTTAACTATTTTTATGTACATGATAAATCAAAGCAGTAGAGATAAAAGTAATTTTGATGAATGGGATCATTTTTTTACTATATAATTTTGTACAGAATCAATCAAAAGAGATAGACGTATATAGTTTGATAAATATTGTTATTTTTTGCTGAAGCAACAAAAAAATTAGCTATAATTTAATTTTACAAAAATGATCAGAACTGGAAAAATTAAGTTTAAGTTCACGAACAGAAAAGAAATATTTTAAAAAGGTAAAACCAAAGGCATAGGTGTACAGCCTCTCGGATTTTTGGGGGGTATACTCGACCCCCGAAGTTTGTGGGGGTGTCCCAAAAATTTTTTTTGGGGTATACCTCAAACATAGGTGAGCAGCCTCCTAAATTTTGGAGGGTATACCCGACCCCCAAAATTTGGGGGGGAGGTGTCCCAAAAATTTTTTTGGCGGTATACCTCAAATACCCTATTTTTAGCGTTTTTAGTACTGGGACCCCCCCCAATTGTAGAGGGGTGTGAATACCCTCAAATTTTAGGGGGGGGGGGGTGTCGGCTATATTCGGAATTTTGGGGGGTATAACCACCCCCCAGCCCCCCTACCCACCCACCTATGACCTCAAATACACCATTCTAGCGTTTTTAGTACTAAGACCCCCATATTTTATGGAGGTGTCTGGGGTACCTTAAATTTTAGGGGGAGAGGGGGGGGGGTGTCGGCTATCATCGGGATTTTCGGGGGGTATAACCCCCAACCCTCCCCCTTGCCCACCTATGCCCCAAAGGCAATATTGGAAATTATTAATTTTTATAGAATCATCAGTTCGTACAAACAACTAACTTAAATTTAAATTGAGTGTACGGAAATAATATTAAACTATAATGTTTCAACAAAAAATTTTAAGTAGAGTAAGGGAGTCGATCCCGCTCTGCGTGGTTTACTCGCGCAACAGAGGCGCGCTTACTGTCACTGCGCCACTCACCGCTTCCGATTTTTCAGGTGCAAGATAACGGCCGTAAAGTGCAGCTGCGACCGTCGTGATATTCACTGGTGCCAACATGTGGTGGCTCTGTCCCTCTTCCGGATGCAATACCCCGAGAAGGCCAAGTTGCGACTTCCGATTTCGGGTAGGTAACAGCAAAATGAGCCACAGTAGTTATAAAATGCGCATTGACTCTGACTCATTCTGTAATTAATAGTGCGCTGTTCTGTTTGAAATTTAAAATGAGTCACAGTCGCAATTTCCAATTTCGGGTAAGCGGGGTACATTTCGCGCCCCCCGCAAAAGAGGTAAGTTTAAATGTCGTTACTCTGACTCATTCTGTATTTAGTGCGCTGTTCTTTTAACTTAAAAAGCCACGGCAAAATGAGCCACGTAGTAGTTATAAAATGCGCATTGACTCTGACTCATTCTGTAATTAATAGGGTGCTGTTTGAAATTTAAAATGAGTGACAGTCGCAGTGTGTTTTATGCGATTTGCGACTCATTTTGCCGTAGTAGCGACGACTTGTAAATCGGTTTTTGAGGCAAGAAGGCGACTTAATTTGGAAAATCACGTAAAAAGTATTAAATGTAGAGATAAATGGATGTTTTACGGAAAGGAATAATTTAGAAAGACGAAAAGAAAAAGCTGGCGCTTATTATTTTTATTTTTTTGATTTTGTAAAAAGAATCTTGGATGATTAGGACCAATGATCAATCAATGATCATTCTGTTTACTCGTGTGGCAAAGAATGTTGCTTCGGTAAAGTCTATTATTCGCTGTTCCTTTGGTTGTTAGGAAAATGATCAATTGAACAATTGATTGATTGGATTGAATCATTGAAACATCAATGATCATCAGCATCAACATCGTCACTCACAAGCAATGAATGTATCATCAAAGTTGCTGCGTACCGAAAGCATCCACTTTGAATTGAAACAACTAGCAGCGTTAAGTGGTGGGGCTGAAAAATGAGCGAATTGTGTTGTTTTATTTTCTCACAGGATTCCTGATTTCCGCCGCGACTGATTCCTTAACCCTTTGCGATTTTTATCGCGTCTCCCAGACGGCCAGAAAGCGCCGACGTGGACGCGCACAGTTTAACACTAAGGCCCGGTTGCGCCATAACTACTTAAATTAACTAGCTTTGAAAAATGCTCTAAGAATAGAGCAGGAAAAAGGGGCGATTTTTCCCGGGCGTATGTTTAGACAGAAAAGATGTGGACTAGTCTGAGATGGACATTATGTGGACTATTGAAAATTTGCATTTGGTTCGGGCAGCTGCTCAATAAACAAAAATTTCTACCATATGATAATGATTTGTTTATACTGATTCCTTAACCCTTTCCGATTTTTATCGCGGCTCAAACACGGAGTGTGTATCGCGTCTCACGGGCGGGCGGAAAGCGCCGACGTCGACGCGCGCAGTTTAACACTAAGGCCCGGTTGCACCATAACTACACTTAAATTAAGTAGGATAATTAAGTAGCTGTAAATCTGTATAAAATGTAAACATTTACGGCCACTTTCAGTAGTCTATTTAACTTAAGTAGTTATGGCAAAAATATATGATATATCGAAAAATGTGAAACTTCTATATAAAAAGGTAAGTAAAAGTACGCCATTATAATGAGGCTCTCCATTTAAATGGCACCCTCCATTATAATGGCTTAGCAATCATTTTAATTCGGCGAATTGAAAGGAAGCCATTTATTGATTTAATTTCACTTCATTAAATACTCACAAGTGTAATACTGTCCGGGCCGCACGAGTTTCCCCGTGTCGGTTAAATATTGTCCGACGCGGGGAAACTCGTGCGGCCCGGACAGTATTACACTTGTGAGTATATATGAAGTGAAATTAAATCAATAAATGGCTATTATAATGGATTCCTCTCCATTTTAATTCGCCGAATTAAAATGACTACTATGCCCTTATAATGGAAGGTGCCATTTAAATGGAGAAGCTCATTATAATGGCGTACTTTACTTACCTTTTTATATAGGAGTTGCACATTTTTCGTTATATTATATATTTTTGGTTATGGTGCAACGGGGCCTAAGTCGTCGTACTGGTGCGTTTTCTTTTCCGCGTTTCAAAAGCGCTTTCCTTTTTGGTATAGAAAATTAAAAAGGGTCAATGCACTTTTAGTAGTGATGGACAGTTCCGGTTCCAGTTCCAGATGTTCCGGGCAAAATTTGGAATTTCGATTCCGGTTCCTGTTCTGGATTTTTAGAAAATCTCAGTTCCGGTTCTGCTGGTGTTCTGGGGGTTTCGCAGTTTAATAGGTGGTTCCGGATGTTCCGGGCAAAACAAATAATAAGTATTATGATCAAACAATTTATTAGGAAGAAAGAGAATGTATTCTAAATTATATTAAACAATCTTTACAAATAGCGGAAATATTCAAGCGATGTTTTTTTTACCTTTTTTTAGTGATGGGCAGTTCCGGATGTTCCGAGCAAGATTTGGAATTTCGGCTCCGGTTCCTGTTCCGGATTTTTGGAAAATATCAATTCCGGTTCTGGTTACGGTTCCGATCTTCCGGGGGTTTTACAGTGTGATAGGCAGTTCCGGGTTCCGGATGTTCCGAGAAAAATTTTGAATTCCGGTTGAGGTTCCTGTTCCTGATTTTTGAAAAATCTCAATTCCGTTTCCGGATTCGGGGGTTTCGCAGTTCCGCCCATCACTGATTTTTAGTAATGCGAAATAACATGCAAGAATAAAAAAAATATAGCAAAATTAAATTAATTATACAAAATATTATTATTGGAATTTTAATTAGTTTTTTTTCTTTTAATTTTAGAAACTTTATACCAAATGGACCGAGCGCAGTTGCAGAAATTCGTGCAATATCTCATTTCGGAACACCACACGGAAGTACTTCCGACCGCCCAAAGTCTGGCCGATGAATTGCTTAATCCAAACGCTCAGATCAACACAATTCAGGGTAATTTTTTTATTATATTATTTTATAGTGAATCGCGTGGTCATAATTGGCAAATGTTCGCAGTTTTATTTGTATTTTAAATAAAGTCCCTAGTTTTCATTTAGTCTTCCAGATTTGGGTACATCAAGTTGTTTTGAAGCGAATTTACATGAAGTGCAGATTTTTATTTTCTAATTTGAATAAAGTTTAGAGCATACATGGGCACGGGGGAGGGTTAGGGGGGTTTAACTCCCCAAATTCTGAGAAGGGGGGTTAACCTCCCCCCACTCAGAAGTGGGGGGGGTGAGAAAAGGTTACCCCCCATTTTTGTAAAAATTAAGAAAAAATGTCTTTAAAACATACATAGGCACGGGGGGGTTAACCCTCCCAAATTTGAGAAGGGGGGTTTAACCCCCCCCCCCACTCAGAAGTGGGGGTGGGGGAGAAAAGGTTAATCCCCCCAATTTTGGAAAAATGAAGAAAAAAATGTTTTAAAAGTGACTTCTAACTGCCTCCAAACTTAAGTTTTGAGGTCAAAATAAATGTTGTAAGCAATAAAAAGGGCTTTTTGACCTAAAGTTAGCGTTTTTTACCTAGTTTTTCTTTGAAATCGAAAAACGATATGGGTAAAATGCACTCCAAAAAAAAAACGATATAGGTATTTTGCGTTTCTCGGGTTTTAACCCCCTCCTAATTTGGGGTTTAACCCCCCCCACTCCGGACTAACTTGCCCATGTATGCTTTAAAATGACTCCTAACTGCCTCCAAACTTAAGTTTTGAGGTCAAAACGAGTGTTTTAAGCAATAAAAAGCTCAAAAATGCAGTGAAAAGGGCTTTTTAACCTAAAATTAGAGGGTTTTTTACCTATTTTTCCTTCAAAATCGAAAAAACGATATGGGTAAAATGCACTCCAAAAAAACGATATGGGTATTTGGCGTTTCTCGGATTTTAACCCCCCCCCCCCCCAAATTAGGGTTTAACACCCCAACTCCGGACCAACTTGCCCATGTATGCTATTCAGTATAGTATAATGGTATAACTGAGCAATAATTATCAATCAATCAGAGTATATTATGCTAATTAGCATAAAATTCGCAATTTTGATCCTAATTTGCCTAAAATATGAGATTTTGATAGTAATTTGTATAAGTGCTTCGTTATGGTTGTAATTTGTAAGGGCACACTTTTGATCCTAATTTAAATACAGTGCGCAGTGTTGATACTAATATGGATAAAAAAGTGAACAGTTTTGATTTATATTTATATAAAGTGTGCAGTTTTAAGTGAAATTTAAATAAAACTATTTTAAGTGGAATTTAAATAAAAGTATTTTAAGTAGAAATTAAATAAAACTATTTTAAGTGTAATTTAAATCAAACGATTTTAAGTGAACTATATTCAGTGGAATTTAAATAAAACGATTTTAAGTGGAATTTAAATAAAACGATTTTAGGTAGAATAAAAATATATTATGTGGAATTTAAATAAAAATATATTAAGTAAAATTTAAATAAAACGATTTTAAGTGGAATTTAAATAAAACGATTTTAAGTGGAATAAAAATATATTATAAAAATATATTAAGTAGAATTTAAATAAAAGGTTTGTTGTTTAGGCGCCCCAGATCCGACGGCAGGCCCCAGCGCGGAAGGGGAGCACAGTTGGTTTCTGGACGAGACGCAGATTTGCTCCATGGTCAGAACGTACCTTTCCCAAAGCTCCAGCATGGAACAGCTCCATTCCCTATTTGCCAAGGTATCTTATATATTCATGGGGGAAATGTTATTTATACTTATTTGATGGGAACTAAACTAGGCAATGGAAAATAATAGTGATAAACAAACGGGAAATTTTATTTCTTTTTTGAGCTGTAGACATTCTTCTATCGAAAAAGAGGGAGTTCAACTCCTCTTCCCAGAATTTGACGGGGGAACGGTTACCCCTCAATTCCCTCTTGCCCATGTATGGGTGGACCCCTCTGTTCCCCCCTCTCCCAAAACTATTCAGGTATCTCCAGATTTATGCGTAATAAATGAACAATTTTATAAAAAAATCTTGATATATTTAGGTCAGGGAGATGCTGAAACAGAAAGACGAGAATGGTCCGCGGCTCTTGCGCCTCCTGACGGAGCAGTTCCTGACGTACCCGTGGCTGGGTCCGCTCCGCTCGGTGTCCATGTACCACCCGCCCACTCTTTCCGAGAAATGCCAACAGCTGTGGGACCAAATCGGTAAGTTTAGATCATAGGTAGGCAGGGGATTGGGGGAGGGGGGTAGGTTATACCCCCCCAAAAAAAACCAAAAAAATCCTGGCTACTGACGACTCCCCCCCCTAAAAAAGCGTTGGAAGTACCCCAGACATCCCCCTAAAATTTGAGGGATTCCAGTACTAATAACGCTAAAAATGGATTTTTGAGGTATACGCCAAAAATTTTGGGACATCCCCCCCCCTGTTTGGAGGGTCGGGTATACCCACCTCCCAGAATTCGGCAGGCTGCCCACCTATAGTTGTAGATACAGCGATGGATTGTTAGATACTAGTGATGGGCAGTTCTGGATGTTCCGGGCAGTGGCGTAGCCAGGGGGCCGCCCCCCCCCCCCCCCCCCCCCCCCGACATCCGCCGAACCCTGAAATTTTCTGCGACAATTGTTTTCTTTTACATAAATTCAGAAACATTTCTTATGCGTTCCAAAAGCATAAAAATACCCAAAAAACTGAAATTTTTCCCGCTTCGCGGGAAGTGAACATTAATCATTTTGTTAGTTTTTTTTTAAATTTCGACGTATTGTGTCATTCAATACATAGCTAAGGCATGTGACTTTGCCTCAGATATTAAATAGCAATACTATATAGATGTTAAAACTCATATATTATAAGATATAGGTTTGATAATGGCTGTTTTAAACCCCTTAACAATGGTTTTTACACTTGTGGGCCCCCATGGTGAAGTGTGGCAGTTTGTATAGATTTTTTCTGTTTTCAAATATTGAGTTATAAAAATTTAATACAAATCTTAGTGCATTCTAAAATCAGAAATTAATCAATACAAAAATTTTTCCCGGTACGCAGGAATGTCAGATTTATATGCAGTAAAATTAATATTATCAGTAATATTTTTTGTTATAATATTATAACTTACACCATACTCATTAGCAAACTTTAAAGACATCAGAAAATAGATAGTTGTCTTGTGTTATATACAATTTCATTACCTGATAATTTTGAAGATCAGTCGGTCAAATGTATGTTCCCGCATTTACCAGGGGACGATTGTTAAGCAGTTTTTAGTGCATATTAAAAAAAAATTGCCTCCGGCGGCTGGGGGGGCGTCCCCCAGACCCCCAACCGACGCTTCGCGTCGTCAGGCGACGCTACGCGGCGCAGGCGGCGGCGCTGCTCGCCGCTTTTATGCTACTTTTTTCCCCCAAGACCGCTCCCCTCCGAACTGAAATCCTGGCTACGCCACTGGTTCCGGGCAAAATTTGGAATTCCGGTTCCAGTTACGGATTTTTGGAAAATCTCAATTCCGGTTACGGTGTTCCGGGGGCTCCGCAGTTCCCTCATCACTAAAGATACTAAAGGACAGCTCCCTAATTTTGGAGACCCTAGTGTTCAAGCCTGCGGTCGGCTCAGCTTATTTTATGCAGTTTTAAACAATAACCCGGACCACGTAAAATTTTCAAAGAGTGTAACATACTTAGTTATTGCAAAAATATATAATATACCGAAAAATGTGCAACTCCTATATAAAAAAAGTACAGAAAAGGTGGCCTTTATAACGAGCCTCTCCATTTAAATGACACTCTCCACTATAATGGCATAGTAGCCATTTTAATTCGGCGAGTTAAAATGGAGAGGAAGCTATTATAATAGCCATTTATTGACTTAATTTCACTTCATATATACTCACAAGTCTAATACTGTCCGGGCCGCACGAGTTTCCCTGTCTTGGTTTAATACTGTCCAACATGCAGAAACTCGTGCGGCCCGGACAGTATTAGACTTGTGAGTATATATGAAGTGAAATTAAGTCAATAAATGGCTATTATAATAGCTTCCTCTCCATTTTAACTCGCCGAATTAAAATGGCTACTATGCCATTATAGTGGAGAGTGTCATTTAAATGGAGAGGCTCATTATAAAGGCCATCTTTTCTGTACTTTTTTATATAGGAGTTGCACATTTTTCGGTATATTATATATTTTTGCTAAAGATACTAAAGGACAGCTCCCTAATTTTGGAGACCCTAGTGTTCAAGCCTGCGGTCGGCTCAGCTTATTTTATGCAGTTTTAAACAATAACCCGGACCACGTAAAATTTTCAAAGAGTGTAACATACTTAGTTAATGCTTTTAACGCAGATATTGTGTTCCTACTTCCTTGTTTTTAACTATTGGTTTGAAGAAGCTTTGGAAGTTCTGTTTTTACGAGTTATTGCTAAGGATTTTGAAGTCGGCATCGTTTTTTATGCTTTTTTTTCAATTTTATCTTAGCGAGTTTTAATTGTAAAAAAATTAAATGTTTAATTTGCGAGAAATTCTTGATCATTTTTTTACTTTTTTTTTAAATTTATCTCAAAAGCCGATTTGTCAGATAATAATGTACCTGAAACTTCATCAAAATAGTCCATTTTAGTTATTTTGTTCAGATTTTCAAAAAATACCCCTTTTTTAAGTCGTTAAAGATCTAAAAATTTTAGATTTTTGTCTAAAATTTAGTTAATTATTAGTTATTATTTTAGTTTTTTCTAGAATTCCCCTGGTTTTTGGGTCGTTAAAGATGTAAATATTCAACGAAAAAAAAATTCTCCTAAAAATTTCTCACGAAAACAGTACGAATCTGCATATTTAAAAAATAAAGTCAGTTCAAAAATCATTAAGACTAAAAAGATCGCAGATGAGCATATCTCGTCTCGCTAACGGTACAGGTGATTTATAGAAAAAATTTTGTTGTACAAGAGTTTAATGTTATGTATAAATTGATATGATTAATTATTGTCTGAATCAACCATACCGTTAGCGAAATATGCTCACCTGAAAAGTTTTTGTTGCAATCATTTTTGAAAGTATTGGTACTAACTACTTACGGTTGATTTTGGTTTAGGTGCTCTATGGGTATGCGTGGTTTTAAACCCGTACTGCAAGCTCAAGTCGAAGGCTCAATGGCATGACCTGCTCAAGAAATGGATCTCACTTCCCTCTTGCCCCCCGGAGCTTGGATCTTGCTTACCGCCGAATAATTTACTTTCAGATGTACTTGGTAAGTGAAATTACAAGTGAGCGATGGGCAGTTCCGGTTCCTGTTCTGGATTTTCGGAAAATTTCAATTCCGGTTCTGGTTCCGGTTCCGGGGGTTTCACAATGTGATAGGCAATCCCGGTTCCGGATGTTCCGGGCAAAATTTAGAATTCGGGTTTCGGTTCCTGTTCCGGATTTTTGAAAAATCTCAATTCCGGTTCCGGTTTTTGTTCCGGATTTTAAGAAAATCTTAAATCCAGTTCCGGTGTTCCTTAGTTCTGCCCATCACTAGAAATTACATCCTTAGGTGGGCAAGGGTTTTACTTTTTAAAAATTCCGAAACCACCGGCGCCCCTTCCCCCCTCTAAAATTGGGTGTATTCCGGACCTCCCCCTTCATAGGTGAGAGCGGTCCCGGCAGCTAGGGGGTGGTGGTTACCAGGGGTAAATCGAATTTTGAATTCTAGTAGGGGGGTCCCAGGGGGGTGTGGACCGTTCCTACCATACATGGGCACGGGGGGGGGGGGGTTGGGGGGTTTAAACCCCCCCAAATTTTGAGAAAGGGGGGTTTAACCCCCCCTCCACTCAGAAGTGGGGGGGAAAGGTTAACCCCTCCAATTTTGGAAAAATGAAGCAAAAAAACATCTTTAAAATGACTTCTAACTGCCTCCAAACTTAAGTTTTGAGGTCAAAATGAATGTTTTAAGCAATAAAAAGCTCAAAAATGCAATAAAAAGGGCTTTTTGACCTAAAATTAGCGTTTTTTAACTTATTTTTCCTTTAAAATCCAAAAACGATATGGGTAAAATGCACTCCAGAAAAAAAACGATATGGGTATTTTGCGTTTCTCGGATTTTAACCCCCCCCCTAATTTGGGGTTTAACCCCCCCCACTCCGGACCAACTTGCCCATGTATGCTTCTTACCCTTTTAGGGGGGGGTCGACCCAGGGTGCGAAATTTTGAAATCTAGACGGGGGTCAGGTGGGGTTCGGTGTCCAAAGCAAAACAGTTTTAAACCATAAACTTTAATAATTGTTCTTTTTATAGGGTAATACTACATTTTATTGAATAAAAAGCAATATTCTGGTGTAAAAAGGGTATAAAAACATGAATATGTGTTAAAAATTCACGTTTTTGGAAGAAAATTTAGTATAAAAAAGTACCTAAAATTTTCTGAGGGGGAGGGGGTTAGATTTAAAATTTTAGAGGGGTGTCACAGTAGGAAAAAGGGCTAAAAAACAATCATAACAAAACACCTTAAAATTAATTAAAATTATTTTTGAAACATTATAAAACTGGGTACTTTTAGATAAAATTGGGTTAAATTACATTACAACGAAACTTTTGAAACTGGTTAGGTATTCGCACTTTTTCCAATAAAAAAGTACAATTTTTAGTTGAAAATAATGAAGAAATTTCCGGTTTGTAATGTCTCTGTTCATGCACTTTTGTAAACTGTTATTCCAAAAACAACACAAAAAATGATAATTTGAAAAATCAAAAAAGGTTTATTTTCGAGTGAAAATTACAACAAGAGTTTATATGTGATATTATTAAGAAACAACAACATAACACCTCAAAATGTTTTTTTTTAAACCAAGAAGAAGGGTAGGGGATTTGTGACAGTTGCAGGAAATAAGAATATAAACAGAAGAGTAGGTGAGCAAGGCGAAAACCGTGCCGGACAGTCAAGCTCAATCTTGAAGGAAGTATTGGTTGTTGGCAAACCACAACAACATGAACAACTAAAATAAGATTGAAATTCAAAAATAAGACGAATTATCTATTAAAAATTACAAGGGAATACGTGTCGCTCTTAAGTGTGCACACTCACTCCGTTCCAATTCTAATTCACTTTAAAAATAAATTTTGAAATATCAGAAAGAAGGGTAATTCAGACCTGTGCACTGCCCCCCGGGGTTATAATGGGGGGGGGCAATTCCAAAACGGGGGGCAAGTTTTTTGAAACGGGGGGGGCAAGCAGGGGGAAAGGAAAAGGGAAAAAGGGACAAAAAAGCGAAAATAAGGTAAAAATAGGTCTAAAATAGCTTAAATTGCATTGAAATAGGCTAAAAACTGCAAAAATTTCGCAATGATGGCGTCATAATAGGTAAAAAATGGCGTCATAAATTTTAAGTACTTTTTCATTTTTGCGCGGGGGGGGAAATCCTCCAATAAAGCGGGGGAGGAGACATTTTCAAACCGTGCACAGGTCTGGTAATTAATTTTCTTTGCGACACTGTTTAGGTACTCACACTCATTCCAATAACCAAACCTCCAGCAACTCGGGTAGGGCGCGGACGGTGTTCCACAGGGCCGTGGACGCCTGCCGCATCCAGTGGACGGACCGCCATCTCCGCAAAATCCTCCGCCGGGACTACACCTGCAAAAATGCGGACAAGCGGAACGCGGACGGGCTGAGATTTTTCGCGGACGGCCTACCGATGTGGCATGGTATGTGTTGCGTTTTCGGGTTTGAGACTAACTTATACCTAATTTTATGTGTGGCCGTAAACGATTTGCCGGCCTTTTTTTGTGTATTTTTTTTTTGGAAATTCTGGGCAGGCGGCAGAGCAGCGGTGTCTTATTTGAACTCTGCTGCTTTAAAATTTATAGCACAACAGAACCCAATACTCTTAGCTTCAAAATTTGGCACCGTGTGCCCAAAATCTCTCTTTTGCTATAATGCGGATGGGCTGAAATTTAAATTTCCTTAATGACTTTGTAAAAATATGATTTTGTAAAACCGATAAGTCGAACAGATAAATGTGCACGTGCTAATTACTATCGACAGCTGGGTTTAAGCCAATTTAACACAGAGAGGGCTCACCACATGATGAACAATCCAAAAACGTGGTATAGTTTACCACAATGACAATCACCAGTTTATAATAAACACATAATAACGAATTAATTTGTTATTAGTAAATGTCATTTGTGTTGTTTGGCTATCATTTGGTCCTCATTTTATTAAGTGAACAACAAGCACAGCCATAGGCGGAAGGGGGGAGAGGAGGATTGTATCTTATCCACCAAGAAAATTTCGAAACTGCCATCATTCACCTTCCCCCCTAAAATTATGGGGGTACCTTGTTTCCCATACACCCTAAAATTTGCTGGGTTTCAGTTCTAACAACGCCAAAATTAAGGTATTTGGGGGATACCCCCATAGGTGGGCAGCCTCCCAGACTTTGGGGGGGGGTATACCCGACCCCCTAAATTTGGAGGGGGGGGGTGTCCCAAAAATTTTTTTTGTGTATACCTCAAATACCACTTTTTTAGCGTTTTTAGTTCTGGGACTAGTTGGGACCCCCCAAATTGTAGGGGGGAAGGTGTCCGAGGTACCCTTAAATTTTAGGAGGGTTTTCGTCGTCTATAATCGGATTTTTGGGGTATAACCCCCAACCCCCCCCCCCCTGCCCACTTATGGATACCCCCTCCATCCCTCAAAAAAAAATCAAGTTTATTCTTAGCTATGAGCTCAGCAGAACTGTCTGCAGTCGTAATTTTCCAATAGGGTTGATTCAGTTAAACGTCATAAAACATTCTATTTACATTTCTGTGCACGATTAATTTAATAATTAAAACGTTATACCGGTAAACAACGACTTAAAATGTTAAAATATAATTATTCATAATACCGTAATAAAGAAAAATAGTAAAATTTTATTGTAATAATTGATTTTGCTTTTAGAACACGTGCCTACAGCATGTGCCAGAGTGGAAAGTCTTCGAGCGCACGGTTACAAAAACGAAGCGCTCTCATTGGCCGTTGCCATCGTAAGGGCGATGAAGTACTGGCAGAGGCGACACCTGCGCGATACGAATGGTAAACCATTTTTTTGTGTCACAACTCCCGTTGTGTTAATGTTTCAAAAATATGACGACTTATATTACTACTATAGCGATGGTGTAACGCAGCACGTAACTCAGTAAGGTACTGAGGCTGGAAATTACGTATTCAAGTCCTATTCCGCTCGTTTTTCAGCAAAAAAAAGCTAAAAATAGATAATTCTTTCGCATTCTTTCTTTCAAAAACTCGATTTGTTCGGCATCATGTTTCTGGACGTTACATTTGTTAAATTAAAAATGTATCACATTCACACGGTTGTTTACGATAATTAAACACTTTCTCTCTTCAAATTTTGTAGAATATTAGGAACTGGGATAACTGATTTGAATTCTGCCAGGCTTAATTTCGGCCACTAGTTGTTATTTTTGCCATTAGTAAATAGATGAAATGAACTGAGTATGGTTAGATAGATCGTCACGCCAATGCCATCTATATAGCCATTCGCAGTTCATTTAACAATTTTGCGCGTGACAAAAAAACCGAAATTAAGGCTGGCCGTAGCCGTAATTAATTAATTTAGTAGCCGAAATTAGGGCTGACCGAATTTAAGTTAGTTACCCTATTATTAGGAATTAAAATATTTAACTATACTTATTATTTTACTAGGTGGCGGCGCGATTTCGCAACCAGACGGTTGGATTGGTCACCCTTTGGACCCAATCAATGGTCTCTTTGATACTCTTGCCTGTGCTAGTGAAAGCAAAAATAGTGATAATGGTGAGTTATTATTTTTTCTAGAAGCTGGTTATACAACAGGGATAACACTTATTAATTCGCTGGCTGCTTCTAAGTCTCGGGGTTTTAAAGGCTTTTTATTGCATTAGGAAGCATATGCACTTTGAAAGCGTTGATTTTAAAAACTTAATTACCTATTTGAAACATTTGCTTTTAATTTTAAAATTTTTACATTATAATATGGGCATTTAAAATTTGGCATAGTTTTAAAATGTTATCTTAAAAATTTTAACTTTCTTTATTTGCTCTATTAATTTGCTTTATAATTTATTTTGCTTTATATGCTTTAAATGCTTTATTTTAATCAAATGTTTTTTCATAAAGAGGCAGCCTCCCGAATTTTTTGTGGGTATACTCGTCGAACCTGACCCTCTAGTTTTGAGGGGGCTAAATAGCAATTTTTGGGAATGCTGTTCCATGTTTCCCATACTGTGCTTCTTTTTTATCGTTTTTTTAGACCCCCAAAATTTTAGGGGAAATGTCCGTTGTAGTTGTACTTACAAATTTTAGGTAGTAGAGGTGTTGGGGGGATTTTCGGGAAATAACCCTCCCTCCATCCTCCCCTCTGCCAACATTATTTATGTTTTATCCCAAACTGCCGTTCATCCTCGCGTGAGCACTTTTATCCCTTTGAGCAGACCCAAAACCAGACCTGTGCACGGTCTGGAAATGCCCTCCCCGCTTCAGTGGAGGATTTGCCCCCCGTTTTATTGCCCCCTCCCCCGCCAAAAAATGAAAAAGTACGCTAAAATTATGACGCCGTTTTTGACCTATAATGACGCCATCATCGCGAATTTTTTGCAGTTTTTAGCCTATTTTAATGCATTTTAAGCCATTTTAGACCTATTTTTACCTTATTTTCGCCTTTTTTGTCCCTTTTTTCCCTTTTCCCTTCTTTTTTCTCTTTTTTCTCCTTTTTTCCTTTTTCTTTCTTCCCTGCTTGCCTCCCCCGTTTTATTGCCCCCCCCCCGTTTCAAAAAAAGTTGCCCCCCGAGCCCCCCGTTTTGAAATTGCCCCCATCCATACCCAATAAACCCGGGGGCAGTGCACAGGTCTGCAAAACAGTCCCTCTACCTCATCCCAGCTGTTTTAATATTGTGTAACAACACCTGTTGTGATAATGTTTCAAACATGTAACACCTTATAAATACGAGTTCTTTTAATCTAAAGCTGGCGGGTGATGGTGTAGCCAAATGTTTTTTAGACGTGCCATCCAGTCCCAAACCGCCGTTTATTCACGTGAGTCCGTTCGGTAGCAAAGATCCGAAGGAGTCCTACCTCACCCTGGCCGTAGAGATGTTTCAAACATGTAACACCTTATAAATACGAGTTCTTTTAATCTAAAGCTGGCGGGTGATGGTGTAGCCAAATGTTTTTTAGACGTGCCATCCAGTCCCAAACCGCCGTTTATTCACGTGAGTCCGTTCGGTAGCAAAGATCCGAAGGAGTCCTACCTCACCCTGGCCGTAGAGATGTTTCAAACATGTAACACCTTATAAATACGAGTTCTTTTAATCTAAAGCTGGCGGGTGATGGTGTAACCAAATGTTTTTTAGACGTGCCATCCAGTCCCAAACCGCCGTTTATTCACGTGAGTCCGTTCGGTAGCAAAGATCCGAAGGAGTCCTACCTCACCCTGGCCGTAGAGATGTTTCAAACATGTAACACCTTATAAATACGAGTTCTTTTAATCTAAAGCTGGCGGGTGATGGTGTAGCCAAATGTTTTTTAGACGTGCCATCCAGTCCCAAACCGCCGTTTATTCACGTGAGTCCGTTCGGTAGCAAAGATCCGAAGGAGTCCTACCTCACCCTGGCCGTAGAGATGTTTCAAACATGTAACACCTTATAAATACGAGTTCTTTTAATCTAAAGCTGGCGGGTGATGGTGTAACCAAATGTTTTTTAGACGTGCCATCCAGTCCCAAACCGCCGTTTATTCACGTGAGTCCGTTCGGTAGCAAAGATCCGAAGGAGTCCTACCTCACCCTGGCCGTAGAGATGTTTCAAACATGTAACACCTTATAAATACGAGTTCTTTTAATCTAAAGCTGGCGGGTGATGGTGTAGCCAAATGTTTTTTAGACGTGCCATCCAGTCCCAAACCGCCGTTTATTCACGTGAGTCCGTTCGGTAGCAAAGATCCGAAGGAGTCCTACCTCACCCTGGCCGTAGAGATGTTTCAAACATGTAACACCTTATAAATACGAGTTCTTTTAATCTAAAGCTGGCGGGTGATGGTGTAGCCAAATGTTTTTTAGACGTGCCATCCAGTCCCAAACCGCCGTTTATTCACGTGAGTCCGTTCGGTAGCAAAGATCCGAAGGAGTCCTATCTCACCCTGGCCGTAGAGATGTTTCAAACATGTAACACCTTATAAATACGAGTTCTTTTAATCTAAAGCTGGCGGGTGATGGTGTAGCCAAATGTTTTTTAGACGTGCCATCCAGTCCCAAACCGCCGTTTATTCACGTGAGTCCGTTCGGTAGCAAAGATCCGAAGGAGTCCTACCTCACCCTGGCCGTAGAGATGTTTCAAACATGTAACACCTTATAAATACGAGTTCTTTTAATCTAAAGCTGGCGGGTGATGGTGTAGCCAAATGTTTTTTAGACGTGCCATCCAGTCCCAAACCGCCGTTTATTCACGTGAGTCCGTTCGGTAGCAAAGATCCGAAGGAGTCCTACCTCACCCTGGCCGTAGAGGCGGGGCTTATCGCCCTGGGCCAATTGCGGAAGACCCCGCCTTGCTCCTACTCCAAGCAGAAAGCGGTCCGTCAGGAGGAGAGCCTGGTGCAGAAGTTAAGACTGCTCACATTCGACCCCACACTCCTCTCGGTGGTGAAGAAGCAGGCCAACTACATGCTGGAAGGTTGGTGGCCGTTTATTTTAGTTTTTTTTACTACTTTGTAGTAGTGATAGGCAGTTCCGGTTCCAGATGTCCCGGGCAAAATTTGGAATTCCGGTTCCTTTTTTGTTGAGTTTTCCAGTTTCCAGGGTTTCCATCAACCCTGGTGTGGTCCGTCCGGCACGCCTCTCGCCTTGCTCACCCCCTCTTCCCACTCCCGGAGGAGCTCGGCAACTGCTACGGGGTTTGCCCAAAGGTCCTCTGGTCCCAGTGTCGTATAGCGAAGCGAAACAACGCCTATCAACGCATCGCCTTTAAATCTGGACCAAACCAAAACCAGTCAACTCTGGTTCCGGTTCCTGTTCTGGATTTTCGGAAAATCTCAGTTCCGGTTCTGGTGTTGTTCCGGGGGTTTTGCAGTTTAATTGGCAGTTCCTGTTCCGGATTTTTGGAAAATCTCAATTCCGGTTTTGGTTCCGGTTCCAGGGATTCCGCACTTCCGCCCATCACTACTTTGTAGTAATAAATTTGACGACTTCGGTTAAGTGGGGGTAATGTTTTGAGAGTTGGCTGATAAAACTAAGACCCATCTAGAGTCATAATGCGCTCTATATGTAACTTTACGTTGTGAAATTTTTCACCAAAAAATTTATTATACAGTGTTTTTGTGTTTAAATTAATTTTTTTCTTTCACAATCAAGTAATAATATAAATTTTAATAGTATACCGATTATTTAAACTACCTCTGATTGCGGAAACGCGCGCTCTAAAAGTTTGTGTAAAAAGAACAAAATCGTTTACAAGTGAGAACCATTTTTGCTGAGGGATTAATTTTATAATATGCAATTTTTCATTCTTTTTCATTCATTCATTCATTCAATTCTCTTTTATAAAGGATTGCATATTAAAAAGGTAAATTATACTAAAATTGGAATTGAATTTATAAAAAAATTAAGTTTTGCACCGTTTAAGGCAGAAAAATAAAATTTAGTCAAAATCGAATTAATTCAATTAAATTTTATGTAAATTATGTTTTAATTTTAATTTTTATAGGCGGGAGTTGGAGTGGATTGGGACACGCGGTGGTTCCGGAGACGAATCCCGTGCACATTCTTGCACTTTACCTCTTCGAAAAGCTGCTACCTCACGACTCGGAACTCGCGTACAATCTGGGACTGCGCGCCATGAGGTAAATCACTCCGAAGAATTTTTTTAATTTTATTGATCGATCGAGTTTAAAAAGTGGTCGGTCATAGTTCCAGAAGCAAAAAGGGGTTGACCTGGGGTTTAATCGTACTTTTAATTTTGGTAAGGGTGAATCTGAAGCGTTTTACCACAAAACGTGAATTTTTAGCACAGAATCAGTATTTTCACGCACTTTTTCCAACTAAATACTTTATCTTATTGCATAAAATGTAATATTTTCCAAGACAATAATAGTTTAAAAGTAGTTTGCTTCAGACATCGGAACTTCCTGTGCTCTAGATTTTATATTTTTCTACACCGGGTTACATCCTTAGAAAATCAACGTCTTTAACTTTAACCACGCCCTTCACCCTCTAGATGTTAAAATGCAGTTATTTTAGCCCGGGTAAAGACCCCTCCCTACCTCCAGTGACCGTGTGTATTTGTGTACCCACCTATGGTAGTAGCTGAACTTTAAGAGGATTAGCTACTGCTACTTATTCACTACCAGGAACACCGGGACCAGAACCGGAATTGAGATTTTCCAAATTTCGCCCAGAACATCCGGAACCCGGAACCAGAACTGCCCACCACTAACCATACATGGGCACGGGGGGGGGGGGGTGGGGGGGGTTAACCCCCCAAATTCTGAGAAGAGGGGTTTAACCTTCCCACTCAGAAGGGGGGGGGGGAGAAAAAGTTAACCCCCCCAATTTTGGAAAAATGAAGAAAAAAATGTCTTTAAAATGACTTCTAACTGCCTCCAAACTTAAGTTTTGAGGTCAAAATGAATGTTTTAAGCAATAAAAAGCTCAAAAATGCAATAAAAAGGGCTTTTTGACTTAAAATTAGTGTTTTTAACCTATTTTTCCTTCAAAATCGAAAAACGATATGGGTAAAATGCACTCCAGAAAAAAAAACGATATGGGTATTTTGCGTTTCTCGGATTTTAACCCCCTCCCCCCCTAATTTGGGGTTTAACCCCCCCCCCACTCCGGACCAACTTGCCCATGTATGCCACTAACTTTTATTGATTTTATAGAGTCCCAGTGTTGGAGCAGGAGCAGCAGCAGCACGATCAGAATGTGCTCCTCGGCCATCCATCCGGTTGGACAATCCCATTCAGCCACGCGGAGAATCAACAGTCTCAGCTGGCCAACAGCATGCTCCTCGCTTCCAAAGGTATATTATTTGGGTGGGAGAGAAAGTTATAGCAGAGTGTAACTTGGACTTTTGAGCGCAGGTTATTTTATTCCGGAAGGGAAGCGAAGAAATGGTTTGGATTTCGGAGCTTCCCGGAACACGTGCTCTAAATGACGCATATTCGGTGTGTACTTTTGAACTTATATGAAAATGCGCGATTAGTAAGGCGTAGTTTGATTTTTTAGATTCTTTGAACAAGCATGAAGCTTGGTTAATAATGCGTTGTTATTGGCGCACGCGGTTTCGCCAATCAGCGAATTGTCATTACTGAATTAGGGTCGATTATCTGAATTTTTTATATTTAGTTTAGAAATTGGTTATCATGAATATCTTTATAGTGGACAACCCTTTTTCATCAAAGGAGCTGATGGATTTTGGCACTTGAAATTTTTGCAACTTGAATCCGCACTAAAATTATTTGTCAGCCGTATGGCTGACAAGGGGTACTTGTATAATAACAAAAAATGATAACAATAACAAAAAATTACACAAAAAATAGATATATATTAATGATGTTCCTAACCTATAATATCTTGCTCCGAAGCTCCGGCCATTTAAACGGGAGGAAGCTGCGGAGCTTCGGAATTCTGCCCCTTAAATAAGAAATTTTGAGCTGATTTAAACTTGAATTACATTTAAAGTTATTCTATCTGCATTTCTAAAACTATTTTTATTGTTTTGAATAAGTTTTTTAAAAAAATTAGTTTACAAAAAAAATTGAAAAAATAATCAATAGCATCACTATTTTAATTTTTCACAAAATTAGTACTAAAATAAAGGGGGAGCTCCGGGAATTGCTCCGAAGCTTCTAAAAGCAGAGTTCACTAATATAACTAATACTCCTGGGGCCTATTTCATAAAGACGCGCAGATGCTCCTCTGGATTACAAGTCGAAAAACCTTTATCGTGTTTTTTACAAAAAATAGGCGGAGATTTGTAAAATGAGAATTTACAAAGGTTTTTATGAAACAGGCCCCTGGCTATTAATTAGTGTAATTGTGCTCAAAAATTATTTTTGTCTAATTTTGAAATTACCTTCCGTTGGAGAAATAAACTCGCTTAAGTTTCGTCTCCCGTGCACATCTTTATTGGACAGACTTTAGTTGCGTTTGCAATATTTAACTAAATGTTTTTGTTAATAATGAATAGATCTATCTGCCTTAATAATATTAAAGTTTTTTCATTTTAAATCATTAAAAAAACGGTTTTAGAAGACGTTCTGAGGCTGCGTACTGTTTTGGAAGCGATTCACGCGCACATGCGGAGCTCCTCTTTGGTTTATCGCTTGGCTCACGAGGTCCACCGGGAAGCCACGTCGACGCCTGAGGGTTCAGTGGCTCGGCAGAATTTGCTGAACACCGCTTTGGAATTGGGTTTGCAGGTAATTCAATAATACGATAGTCACAAGCATAACTCGGTGATTGCAGCAGGCTGCCCGATTTTTTAGGTGTTAGTGTTACCACCATAGGTGTTTTTAGGGGGGGACAGAGGGGTCCACCCCTCTAGAGCCAAAATTTCGGACCTCCCCCCCTAGAAATATCTAGGGCGCCCCTCCCCCAAAGCTAGAGAGCGGTCCGGCCTGACCCCCCTACCTAGCGAGACTGACCTCCCTCCAACCTCTCCCAACCAATTTACAAGTATAATTTTTTATTTACTGTCTAAAACATGGCTTTTTAGTTAAAAACAGTGTTTAAATACACTTTTTAGGCCTAAATAGGCTGTTTTAATACATAAAATTCAATATTAGACCTAAAAAAACTTAAATTATTGAGTTAAAAAAAATTTTGCTAAACAATTGGACCCCCCTGACCCCCCCTAAATTTGAAATCTCGCACCTGGGGTCGACCCCCCTAAAAAGCCAGGGGGTTCGGACCCCCCTGGACCCCCCCCCAAAAAAATTTTGGCCTTCCCCCCGGGGGTGGACCCCCCCCCCTAGCGGACCCGACTAAAAACACCTATGGTGGGAGGGTATTGAAAATATTTTACTTCCGTCAAAAAACAAACGAATAAAAAAGTTTATTTAGCTCAGCCATTCCGACGCAAATTTTAAATAAGTCTCCACAATTTCTAGATTTTCAGGAGTATAAACCAGGGACGTATCCAGAGTTTCATTTTGAAGGAGGGGGGGGGCGGATTGTAGTACAAAAAAAATTTCGGGGGGGGGGAGGGCGGAGCCCCCCTTAATTTTTGAAAACGTTAAAAAAGCAGGGATAAACGTGATAAAGCTGTATAATACACTGTTTTTGGCCTAATAACCTATTATCTAATGTTTTTAGCGGTAAAAACATGTTTTCTTAGTTAAAAATTACATAAGCACACATTGGCAGAACCTGGATTTTACAAAAAAGGAATTTAGAGACCTTTCAGACCCCTTGGCTACACCCACATTGCAAACCAAAGCACATGAGCAGCATTTCGGCTCCATGTTTTCTAGCCTCTGAAAACCCCCAAATTTTACTATCTGGCGACCATTTCGGGGGAGGGGGCGGACGCCCCCCCCCGCCCAACCACTATCCTTATTTTTCCTCCTGTCAGACCGTTTCGGGGGGGGGGGGGGCGGGCGCCCCCCCCCCCCCGCCCCGTCCCCTGGTTACGTCCCTGGTATAAGCGCAACCACCAAGCCAACTCCTGCTTAGGCAAAAACATGCCTTCATATTAGATATTTGAAAGCTAAGCAAAGTTTAGGTAATTTCAAAATATTATTATGTTTTGTAGTTTATGTTTTTCCATTTCCCCTAAAAATTTCTTTAGTTTCTCGTGTCTGCTGTTTTACTACGTATACTTTTTAAGTTTGCGATAACTTTCATAATTAACAGAAATAATATCGTTTCAGGTTTTGAGAATGACAGTGGGCAGCCCCAGTTGGACGAGACGAGAGATGGTCAGATGGTTGGTCACTTGCGCTTCCACGCTGAGTCTTGACGCTGTGTTGTCCATCCTTCAGAATTGGCACCAATTATTTACGGAGATTGAAGCTTCAGGTGGGTATACGCTTAAGTGGGCGGAGGGGGTTTGAGGGTTATACCCCCCAAAATCCCGATTACTGCCGACACCCCCCCCCCTCACCCTAAAATTTGAGGGTCCCCCGGACACGCCGCCCCCCCTGAAATTTGGGGGTCCCAGTACTAAAAACGCTAAAAAGGGTATTGGGGTAGGGTAGGTATACCCAAAAAACATTTTTGGGACACCCCCCTCCAAATTTTGGGGATCGGGTATATCCGCCCTCCGAAATTCGAGAGGCTGCCCACCTATGGGTATACGGCGAGTGAAATTTTTAGTCAGACGGAACGGCTTAGTATTTTGTATTCGTATATGCATACGATCAAAAAAATCTGAAATCATTTTAGTGTAATTTTGATTAACTTATGTGTTGGATGATGTTCGGTTGGTTTGTGTTCAAGACAAAGCAATTTTGATACAGTTTTATGCTTCTTATAGATTTTATCTCCAATTTGGGGGCGGGGGAGGGTGTTTGAAAATTGCTTATAGCTGAGACTTTAAGCTAAACACTGATATGAGCTTCGTGTAAATTTTATCTTTTGCGGAAACTGCTACTCGTATGTTAGTGTCCGCTAAAGCTTAGTTTCTAGCTTAGACTCTGTTTGGGTTAGCTACACACTGGTATAATGTTTATTTTATGTATTTTCTGGTCAAGAACGGTGGCCTGTACAAATGTTAACAATCATGCTCGTTTTTAGTCTTGTTTGGACTACTTTTAGGACACTGATAGAACTTTAGTATTAATAAGTGTTTTCTCTTTAGAAACCGTGTCCGTGTTTACTGAAGCTAAATTTTTGGCATTCTTCAAGTATAACCCATTTAATTACATGGGCTACTGTAGGTATAGACGAACTAACAGTTTAAATCCCTTATTTTTCATGAAAATTATCGTAAGAGTACTTATAAATGACCTGATCGTGAACTGTAGACCCTAGTTTCCCTAAGCAACCTAAGCAAAACCTAAAAATCAAGCCAAATTCAAACTTTAGTTTGATTTTAAGGTTTTGCTTAGGCTGCTTAGGGAAACTAAGGTCTACACTCCACGATTCAGGTTGCTTATTAGTTTTTTCTTGACAAAATGACAAAAGTTTACGTGTTTTTCTTAAGATTTATCAAAAAAACTATTTATTTTAATTAATTGTACTTGAAAAATAAGGGATTTAAACTGTTAGTTCGTCTATACCTAAAGTAGTCCATGTAATTAAATGGGTTATACTTGAAGAATGCCAAATTTTTAGCCTTGATTGGGATGGGATGGTCTTAGCTAGACACATTTATATAATAATGGTGTTTTTTGTTCAATAACCGACCGATTAACGAAGCACAGTTGATAGTGTCTATTGGGTATTGGGCCATTTCCCTCAGTTTTGTTAAGTATTTATAACAAGTCACTGAGGTGACAATTACTTTGAATTTAGTAATGTTCGTGTAGAGTTAACATAGCAAAACAATATTAGTACAATAAAGGTGTTCTTTGTTTAGGAACCGTGGCCCAAATGTTGATAGCGGACACGGTGGTGCTGCAGTTGAAACTTGATTTGGACCAGCAGAGGGAGCTGGGGAGGGCCATACATTGCCTGGCGCTGGACTGCGCCATGAAGAATCCGGCCGTTTGCGCCCTGCACGCTTTGACACTGTGTAAGTAAAAATATTGTTTCAAGACACCCGGTGCGATAATGTTTCAAAAATATGACGTCTTATAAATACTGGTTTTATGGTAACACACTGGCGGATGATAGTGTAACGCAGCACTTGCACGCCCTGACTCTGCGTAAGATAGTTTTGTGTAAAAATCTCCAGCCGTGATAATGTTGCAATATAAAGACGCTTTATAAATTGAGTTGAGTAACTGTAGAGGGCCGTTGGCCATACATTGCCTGGCCCATAGGTGGGCAGCCTCTCGGATTTTGGGGGGGGGGGTCAAATTTTAGGGGGGGGTGTCCAGCAAGACCCAAATTTTGAGGGGGGGGTGTACCCAATATTTCCGCGCTGCCTTAAAATGAGCTTAAAACGCGTAAAAAAACGTAAAACAAGCTTATAAATGCTTTAAAACTGTGTAAGATTAAAATAAGACCTTATTGCAACTTATAAATTTTATTTTTTAAATTCTTTTAATAATAATGTGCAGAGGCGCAGTCAGGATTTCATTTCAGGGGCGTCGGTCTGGGGGGAGGGAGAAAAAAGTGTTGTCAAAGCGGCGCGGAGCGCCGCTGCCTGCGCCGCGTAGCGGCGCCAGCCGACGCGAAGCGTCGGCCGGGGGGTCTGGGGGGTGTCCCCCCAGCCGCCGGAGGCAAAATTTTTTTAAAATCTATACTAAAAACGGCTTAAAAATCGTCTCCTGGTGATCGCGTGAACATACATTTTACTTTTGTTTTTTTTACCTAATTTCTACATAATTTTCTGTGATCTTAAAAATTAAGTCAGGGGGGTTCGGGGGGAACAATGCCCCCCGGAGGAGAAAATTTATAATTTGAGGCGCTAAAATACACTAGAAATTTTAATTCCAAATGATACTAATTACAAAATTTAAGGTTTTTTATAGCTTTACTATACATTTATAACATGTGTTTAAAACGTTAAAAAAAGGATAATAGTGTTTATAGTAGTTTTATTAAACATGTATGCCTTAACTACTGAATGGGATAATCGATTTGCAATTGAAAAACTAAGATAAATTGCCAATTTAAACTGCCCGCGTAGCGGGGAAATTTAAACTGCCCACGTAGAGGGGGAATTTAAAGGTAATAAAAGGTAATGAATGGGGAAATAAGGTAATAAACACTCCGCGGAAAAATTTTTTAGTCCTTTTATAACACTTAAAAATTTTTCTTTGGGAGGCGAATTTGGGGGGGTGTCCCCGACTACCCCAAATTTAAGGGGGGGTGTCAGCAAAATCCGAAATTTTGGGGGGGCCCCCAACACCCCCTGCCCACCTATAGCCTGGCCCTAGACTGCGCCATGAAGAATCTGGCCGTTTGCGCTCTGCACCCTTGTGTGCAAGATTGGTTTGCTCGTTGGATTGGCTGTTTGTATGATTCTATGCCATCGAAGCTCGCGCATTTGTAGAGAATTAATCAAGCTATTCCCCCTAACTAAAAGTCCCGAAAATAAAAAAAAAACAATAAATTATATACCATGCTAATCTTTGTTGCAAGAAGTCTATAAAGTACGCGTTTTTGAAATGATTTTTTAAAAAATCCGAAAGAAAGAAATTGTTTTTTGTTTAATAAAAATAAATACTGCAATTAATTTTTACCCCCAAAAGCAGTCATAACTTGTGTAATGTTGTAGTAATTTTAATACCCCAGATTTGATTTTGATTGCGTTTTAATAAAAAAAATACAGTGATGTTCTTTGATTTTTTTATTTAACTGACAATGTGTAGCGTTACAAAAACACAAGTGAATGCATAAAGTATAAAATTCTGAAATTATCGTTATAATTTTCGTTAAAATACAAACAGAATAATTATTTTTTTTAATTGCATCAATATTGCACAAGCTAATTGTTTTTGAGACCCAAAAGTTAAGTAATTGTAAAGTGTTTTTGCAGCATTTGTTAGGTTTTTATGAAAAATTAAAACGTACAAAGTACCACTGATTTCACGAGAATATAAAGCGTGTAGTCTGAGATTATAGTTTTAATAAATCGTGTAAAACTTTATTATATTAAGTATAATAATAATAAATGAAATAAAATATAATATATGTTGTTTACAGGTGAGAACAGCGAAGTAGCTTTCGACAAAGCCTACCGGTTAGTAGTGGATCGGGCGAGAACCAGTTGCATGCCCCCGCAGGAGTTGTTCAACATCGCGCGTCATATGGAGCACAGGGGCCACTCGCTGAAAGCCTACGAAATGGCCCTCCTAGGCCTGGCCAACACACACATAGGATACACTGATGAGGTATTTAGGCTTTCCAGACCTGTGCAC
>JASAMX010033516.1:0-71391 GCA_030248175.1 Microlaimidae sp. YZB2_3
CCAAATCAGATGGACTAAAATTTATGACATAAAACAATTTGAAGATCAGTAAGACAAAATATGTTAGAAAAAAATTTTTGTATCAGTCAAAAAATTTTTTTTTAAAGTTTACTATAACGAACGCACTAAAAAACCATTAAGGTTGTTCATTGAAACAAGAAGTTGTATTGTAATCAAGACAAGTAATACTCCATTGTTCAAAAACCAGTATAATTCTTGGATATGATATGGTAGTCATTTTTTAGCTTCTTGCTTGATTTTTGGGTTTGGTTTTGGAAAAAAGTGGTTTTTTATCTATGGTTTTAATCGATAAATTACTTAATGCAATAATTGCGTGCAGTAATTTGCAATATTGCGCATGCGAAATCTTGCTCAGAACAACAATAAATAAAAATACGAAATAATGTTTAAAAGATGAATTTTCTAAATTAATGAGATAATAAATTTATTGAAAATGTTAAAAAATCATTTTTTAAAGCTAAGTTCTTAAAATCGCACCAAAAAAAAATCATTTTCTGAAAATGACATATTTAAAGACATGATTTTTAAAGTTAAATTGTGTAAGACGAGATGTTAAAAGACTTATTGGCAAAAATTTTAGGAAAAAAGTTTAGTTAGATTTTACTACAGTGACAAATTTGCAGTTGCATGTGCGCAATTGTACGACTTTCCAAGTACAAAGTTGCTGAGAAAAATCAATGTTTCTAGTTTTGTTCTTTGGCGTACCTGTGTGTTAGTCATATTTATATATAATTACTAGCCTTGAAAAATGCTCTAAGAATAGAGCAGGAAAAAGGGGCGATTTTTCCCCGGGCGTATGTTTAGACAGAAAAGATGTGGACTAGCCTGAGATGGGCATTATGTGGTCTATAGGAAATTTGCGTTTGGTTTGGCCAGCTGTTCACTAAATAAAAATTTCTACCATATGATAATGATTTGTTTATACATTGATCTAATCACACAGCATCGTTGCATGTTTCTTAGTTTGATGAAATGTCAATTTAAAAAATCATACTCACAGCAATCTTTGAAAAGCGCGAAATCGGCACTTTTTCAATTAGAAGGTTATATTTGTATATGTAAAAAACAACTATAAATTTGAAAAAGTGGTAATTTCGCGCTTGTCAAAGATTGCTGTGAGTATGATTTTTTAAATTGACATTTCATCAAACTAAAAATTATGCAACAATGCTGTGTGATTAGATCAATGTCTAAACAAATCATTATCATATGGTAGAAATTTTTATTTAGTGAGCAGCTGGCCAAACCAAATGCAAATTTCATATAGTCCACATAATGTCCATGTCAGGCTAGTCCACATCTTTTTTGTCTAAACATACACCCGGGAAAAAATCGCCCCTTTTTCCTGCTCTATTCTTAGAGCATTTTTCAAGACTAGTCTACCACTTTTTTTGAATTAAATTTAAAAAATAGCCTAATAAACTATAGTTTTAGCTGCGCGATGACATATGTTTATAATCATTCCGTTGCCGAGATATACTTTTTTTAAATAAAAAATAATAATAAGAAGAAGATGAATTTAAATTAAAAAATTTACCCACGTTGTTTAATTATAGTTAGTGCGGTGCAGTTGCGCTCCAGACAAAGTTTACTTACGTTCTCTAAATATAGTTGGCGCGATGCCGTGCGCCAAATAATAAGAATATGATGAACATGAATTACAAAATTTACTCACGTTCTCTAAGTATAGTTGGCGCGGTGCCGTGGGTTAAATTGCAGTTTGGCACCCCGCACCACCGATGATTACCAGCGCGTGGCGCTACCGCGCCACTGACGCTTATTATTATTTTTTAATAAATAAAACTTTGAATTAATTTTGTCATCAGTAATGCAAGAATTAAAAAAAGAACTCTGTTGTTTTCTCCGTTTTCCGCGCGGTTCAAGCAGATGGCGCTGGGAACTGGTTCCGTTTCTGCCACCAATTAAAGCTGGTTTGCTTTTTTTGTGCGGTTTCTATGAGGGGATGTTGGTTGCATGCTCTGTACAATCCTTATTGTTGCCAAAAGGCTGCTATTGTGCGGTTGGGAGTTTTTATTTGTCTATTTTTCAATTTTTTTATTTTGATCAATAAATCGATAACAAGGACCTAAATGAAAAAACTGCTTCCTAAGAAAGTTGCGTAATTCCTTCTTCTTTCTAATGAGCCCATGATTATTTTTGATCAATCAGTAACGAATGAGAAATATCGCTTTTAAGGATGGAGCGTTGGAATAATAATAATAATAAGAAGAAGAAGAAGAAGGTTCTGAATTTCAAAATTTACCAACGTTCTCTAATAGTGGTGGGCGCGGCGCCAGGGGCCAAAACCGCCCCGGGGCGCTCCCGCGCCACCCATGATTAGTTTTCAATTCAGTGCTTGTGCATTTTAAACTTGCGCAAACTTAAATCAATTAACGCAAACGCGAAGCGAACACAACTCAAATAATGTAAGCTGAGAAATGGTATAAAGCTTTGATTAGTTTTCTAACATGTTTAATTATAAAAATTAACTAAAAAAATAAAATAACTGTAAATAAATTTAATTGATGCAATTATAAAATTATAATTAATTATAAAATATTATAAAATATTAATTATAAAATAAAAATTATATAATTATAAAATAAATAACGTCTAGTCACTAGTCTTCTGTTTTGTGGTGCATACAAAATCAGTGCAATGTGTCTATTGCTTATGTGTGTCTCTGCTTAGTCAAAATAAAATACAATACAAATACACCTTCCCTTTTTGTTCAATTTAGAATGCCATTTACCTATGGTAAAGACCAGACTAGCTCCGGCGCAACTGTTTTTATGTATGGATGGGGAAAAAAGGCAGACATAATTGTTGAGTCAGTTAGAGACATTGTTGAGTCAGTTAGAGACATTGTTGAGTCAGTTAGAGACGGTCAAACCTTAGGTGGGCAGGGGGGTTATACCCCCGCAAAAATCCCAATTATAACCGACAACCCCCCATAATTTGGGGGTACCCTGGACACACTTCCTAAACTAAAATTGGGGGGGGGTTGGGTGGTTATCCCGATTATAAATCTCGATTATTGAAAATCCAAATTATAGCCGACACCCCCCCCCCTAAAATTTGGAGGGTTGCTCACCTATGGTCCCACCAAGTGCTAAAAACGCTAAAAATGGTTATTTAATTTAAGGTACACTCCCAAAAATTTTTAGGACACCCCCCAAATGTCGGGCGTTCGGTATACCCCCTTAAAATCCCAGAGGCTGCCCACCTATGGGTCCAACCCAAAATTTTTTAGGCAAGGTATGGTCCTAGTGTTTTAGAGGGGGGGGGTCGCCCAGAATGACGGATCTTAAATTAAAAAAAAAACAACAAAATTTCAGACCTGTGCACGGTCTGAAAATGCCCCCCCCCCCCGTTTTATTGGAGGATTTGCCCCCCCCCCCCCCCCCGTTTTATTGCCCCCCCCCCCCCCCGCCAAAAAATGAAAAAGTACCCTAAAAAATATGACACCATTTTTGACCTATGATGACGCCATCATCGCGAATTTTTTGCAGTTTTTAGCCTATTTCAATGTATTTTAAGCCATTTTAGACCTATTTTTACCTTATTTCCGCTTTTTTTGTCCCTTTTTTCCCTTTTTCCTTCTTTTTTCTCTTTTTTTCTCCTTTTTTTCTCTTTTTTTTTCTTTCCCCCCTGCTTGCCCCCCCCCCCGTTTTATTTTCCCCCCCCCCCGCCCCCCCCCCGTTTTGGAATTGCCCCCCCCGTTTTAACCCCGGGGGGGCAGTGCACAGGTCTGAAATTTGAAAGCGTTACATATTTTTTCTCTATAATAATGTTATTGAGGTAAAATAAATGAAAAATAATAATAAATTATAAGTTCCAAGAGCATATTTACACATAATCTGGTTGGTTTTTTTCCCAAAGTTTAGGTATCCCAAGAGATCACCCTGAGAGTTATCATACGTTCATGTGGCAGAACTTTTTTCGACACATAGACATTCACCCGGAGAATGCCCACGTTTTGGACGGGACAGTGTCGGATTTAGTCGCTGAGTGCAACGCTTTTGAGCACAAGATCAAAGAAGCCGGAGGAATTCAGCTTTTTGTCGGAGGTTGGTAAAATTGTATGTTTATATTTTATTAATTATAGTTAATATGCATAAAAGGTGGTAGGTAACAAGCAGGGTTGGCTCATTTTGTTTTGGTCCCCAATTTTCTGGAAAAGCGGAAACGGAAGGGGGGGCTTAAAAAACTCTATTTCAATTATTATTATTTTTATTTTGAGCCTGAACTTGACAATTCAGTATTATTTCTTGAAAACAATTTCAGATGTTATCTTAATTTTCTGCATAAGACACAACTTTTTAGAGAAAAAAATCCTTTTGCACTCGTTTTCAAGCTTAACAACATATGCTAATCACAAAAATACAGTACTAAACTAAAATATAAATAATTAAAAAAATAGGTAACTCAAATTTTTAATTTTTCTAGCCCTGACATTCCTCTAGATATTTTAATCTGACCCCATTCCCTCCCCCCTGGAGAAAATTTTAAGTACTTATTTTTATCCTAAGTTTTTTCCCAAAAACGTTAACAAAAAGTCGTGTTTTTACTTTAATAATGCATTTTATTCAATTGATTGTAGTTTTATCCTATAAAATAACAACAATTAAACTTGTAGTGCTTCAAAAGTAGTTTTCTTTGGACACTGGACCCGAAGTGGCTCAGAAGTGTGGGGGGGGAGAAAAAGAAAAAGAAAAAAAAGAAAAAAAACCCCCCAATTTTGAAAAAAAGTAAAAAAATTTGTTTAAAATGACTTCTAACTGCCTCCAAACATAAGTTTTGAGGTCAAAATGAATGTTTTAAGCAATAAAAAGCTCAAAAATGCAATAAAAAGGGCTTTTTGAGCTTAAATTAGCGTTTTTTACCTATTTTCCTTCAAAATTGAAAAACGATATGGGTATTTTGCGTTTCTCAGATTTTAACCCCCCTAATTTGGGGTTTAACCCTCCCCCCACTCCGGACCAACTTGCCCATGTATGGTAAATACTAACCCTGAAGGAGGGTCGGGGGCAGCGGGCAGCTCCCCAGGAAAGGGGGTCTGGGGGGCGAGAGCCCCCCATCGGGGTGAAGGGGCAAGCGGGGTCAAGAGTCCCTGGTCAAGGAGGTTCGGGGGAGAAAATTTTTAATTTAAGGCGCTAAAATACACAAAAAATTTTAATTCCAGATGATGTTTATTACAAAATTTAAGGGTTTTTTAATCACTTTACATTTAAAACATGTGTTTAAAACTTTAATAAAAGATTAATTCAATAGTGTTTATAGTAGTTTGATTTAACATGTATGTTTTAGCTATTGAACGGCATAATCGATTCGAAATCGAAAAATTAAGATAAATTGTCAATTTAAACCACCCGCGATGCGTGGAAATTATGTTTTTTTTGACGATTAATAAATATGCTTTTGGAAGACATCAGGAAAGTTTAGTTTCTGTATTAATATTAAAGAAAATATTTTTTTTCTCCCAAAATTCAAAAACAACGTAAGATCCCCCTTACAAAAAAATCCGGCTTAGCCGAATCGGGGTGGGGGGGGCGGCCGCCCTCCCGCCCCCTCCCCTGGGCACGCCACTGCACCCTGGGTTTTAAAACTTTCTACCCCAGGTCGACTCCTAAAAAGCCATGGCGAGTTCGCGTCCCTCTGGGACCCCCCGTCTAGATTTTAAAATGTTTTTACCTGGGGTAAAGCGCTCCCTAGATTTGCTGACATAGGTGAGAACGGTCTGGGAAACTAGATAGCGTGGTTTGGTTACCTGGGGTAAATCAAATTTTGAATTCTAGGAGGGGGTCCCAGGGGGTCCGGACCTCCCCTAGCTTTTTAGGGGGGGGTCGACCTAGGGTGCGAAATTTTGAAATCTAGATCGGAGTTAGGTGGGGTCCGGTGTCTTAACCAAAACAGTTTTAAACCGTAATAATCTTAATGATTGTTCTTTTTATAGGATAATACTACATTTTATTCATTAAAAAGCGATATTCTGGTGTAAAAAGGCGTAAACAAACAGGCGTAAAAAAACATGAATATGTGTTAAAAATTCACGTTTTTTGAAGAAATTTTAGTAGAAAAAAGTAGCTAAAATTTTCCCGAAGGGGAAAAGGGGGAGTCAGATTTTAAAATCTAGAGGGGTGTCAGGGGTGAAAAATTCGGAAATTTGGGGGTAGGGGGCCCTAGATTTTCGTCTAGGGGGGTCCCAAAATTTCGAGGCCAGGGGGCATGGGCGTAGCCAGTATTCAAAAAAAGGGGGGGTCTAACCCTGAACAAAATTTCCAAAAAAGGGGTCCAAATCCAAAACGTCATAAAAGGGCTAAAAAAATTTTCCGCGGTTCGCACGGAGTGTTTATTACCTTTTTTCTGTCACATACATAATGATTTTCCTATTATTCAATAAAAATAAGTATAAAACAAAGAAAAAATTTTTTTACAAACAATTTGATACCTTAAAATTTTCTATTTCCAAAACTGAGTACATTGAATTACAGATGAGCAGTGCTGCAAAGTGCAAAAAAAATATTTTTGCAAATTACTTCTCCTCACCTTTAAATTTTTAATCCCACTATAAAAATATCAAAGGGGGGTCCAGCATAATCGTATCAAGATTATAAAAGAAAGTAACACAAATTTAGAAGTGGAGACCAAGTTAAAACATTAAAAATGGGGTGGGTCCAGCGTGGTCTGGTCATACCAAGATCACAAAACAAAGTAACAGAAATTTAGAAGTGGAGACTATATAATTAATCAAGCGCTGTGCGAAGCGCAAGAAAATTTTTAAAAAATAGTTGATCTAGACCCCCAAATTTTTATCCTTGGCGACCCGAAAGGGGGTCTAACCCCAAATTTTTCCCTTTGCCGACCGAAAAAGGGGGTCTAGGTCTAGACCCTCCTGGCTACGCCCATGCAGGGGGGTGGACCCCACCCTGACCCCCCACTTTCTCGCTTATGTTTGATAACCGCTTTCATCTATGGCCACAGTCCCCTTCTAAATCCTTGAGACTGCGTATTTGATCATAGATGTTTAGTCGCATAGTAGATTCCATCCACAGGTGGAAGGCAAAAATTTTTGAGGATGTGGCAAGGGGTGGGTGGTTCATGACTTTCTTGTTTCTTATACTTTTTTCATGCGTTAGAGAGTTAAATTTTTACCCAATATTTATCTGACAGGGGAAGAAAAAAGTCCAGTTTTGCAGGTCGTGTTGGGGGAGGGGAGAGGAGTTTTCAAGGACAAAGCTTCTGTTTTTTTTGGGAGGGAGCTCTGAACATTTTAACTTGCTTAAAACATTTATAATGTTTATAACTTTTACAGCAGATACATACATTGATTTCTGAATTTAAATCCTATTTTAGGGATCGGTCCGGATGGTCACATCGCTTTTAATGAGCCTGGCTCTAGTTTGGTTTCCAGAACAAGAGTAAAAACTCTAGCTCAAGAAACGATTGTGGCCAATGCCCGATTTTTCGGTAACGATATGAGTAAAGTTCCAACAATGGCGTTAACTGTAGGCGTTGGAACTGTTATGGATTCGCAAGAGGTGAGCGTTTATTTTGACATTCTAATTAGAACTAAGTGTCATTCTGATATGGAATAAAAATCACAAAAACAATGGTTTAGACTATTAATTTAAGTGCTTTTATGTCTAATATTCAATTTTATAATCTAAAATAGGTTATTTAGACCTAAAAACTGTACAAAATCCTGTTTTTTAACCAAAAAACATGTGTTTTACACTAAATTTAGAACAAAACTTTTAAATTCGGAAGAAAAAAAGAAAGTGATCCCTTTTCTAGACGTGTTCAATGCTCTTCTTCCTCTCTTAGGTTTTAGATTCTAGGAAATTTAAACGCCAGTATAGGTCACCGAGAGGTTCCTGTGGCCTTCCTCCCTCCCCCAAGACCCCTAAAGAGCTACGCCTCCCCAAAGATGGGCAGCCTCCTGGCTTTTTTTGGGGAAGGTTATACCCGACCCCCGAAATTCGGGGCTATCCCAAAATTTTTTTGGGAATATACCTCAAATACCTCATTTTTAGCGTTTTTAGTACTAGGAGTCTGGGACCCCCAAATTTTAGGAGGGGCGGGGTGTCAGGGTACCCCCAAATTTTAGGAAGGGGGTGTCGGTTATAATCGAGATTTTTGGAGGGGGTTATAACCCCCCAACCTTCCCCCCTGCCCACCTTTGCCCCCCCCCTAAGATCTATTTTTGACCCCCATAAGGGGGCAGTTTTCTGGGTATTTTCAGGGATATAATCGACCCCCCAAATTTGGGGAAGGGTAGGGTAGTGCATTTAATTTTGGCACTTTTCCCAATTGGGCATTTTTGATTTTAGTCTATATCTTTGGTAATCCTGGACGGAATACGACGTTTGATAGCTCAAATGAGAGCTAATTATATATAGATGACAGTCGTGAGCTTTTTATTTGTTATGTTGTGATTTTTTCATGTGAAATTGTGTGATTTATAAAAAATAAAATTGTTACTCGTTTTTCGAACATGGGCATTTCATGATTACGCAATAAATTGGTTTAAAAATTAAATTGTCCTGGTAAAATTTAGTCAATTTTCAGAATTTTTAGTCCCCGTGGTTCTACGTTGTGTCTGTGGTGAGCAATCGTTATAAAATAAAATCGTGTAATTTCGGCACACATGTTGCTGTGGTAAAAACGGGTTGAATTAAGTATTCGGGTGTTAAATTGTAGTTGTCAATAGTTAAAAGACAACGTTGAAACGTGTAGGACTCATAGCACTGCACTTAAACTCGATTAAGAGGGTCTTTTTAAAAAGTGCCGAAATTAAACGCACTTTTTTCCCAAATTTTGCTCATTTTGATACCAATTGGCATTTTAGCTGTAACTTTTTGCCAGTTACACGTTGAACAACTAGTAGAAGCTTAAATTAAAGAAAATTGTCTGGAGATAATGATAGGCTTTTAAATTTTTGAAAACGATGATTTTTTGACTGAGAAACAATCGATTGTTTGTAAAGTGCCGAAATTAAATGCATACATTTAATTTCAGCAATTTTCCGTTTTTTTAAAAACTGATTTAATTAAGTAAAAAAACAACGTTCGTACCGTAAACTTTTATAACGCAACGCAGTATCGTGAAAGCTTCAAAATGAACTATCAAACATAGAAATCGGGCCATACAGTAAAAAGTTACATTGGAAAAACGAAAAAGTGCCGAAATTAAATGCACTACCCTATCCCAAAACATTTTTGAGGTATACCCCAAAGCTCCAAAGCTTCGCCTTATTTTTGTAATAATTTAGTCTCTGTAAAAACTTTTTAAAAACAATAAAAAGAACAACATATTTTAAGTTTAAATAAGATTAAAATTGCTCATTTTAGGCTCCGGAGGTCCCTCTGTTTTAATTGGCCAGAGCATGAATGTGGGAGGTTAGGAACATCACTAATTGATATGTTAATAGTTTTCAGGTGATGATTTTGATCACGGGCGCCCACAAGGCCTTCGCCCTACACAAGGCCATCGAGGACGGGGTGAGTCACATGTGGACGGTGAGCGCTTTCCAAATGCACAAACTGAGCACATTCGTCTGCGACGAAGACGCCACGCTGGAATTGAAAGTAAAAACAGTCAAGTATTTCAAAGGACTCATGCATGTGCATATTAAACTCATAGAGGATTTTCAGGAGGAGGAAGAGAAGCAATAACCTTCAAAACTTTAGTCTTTGGATTTCAAAACTTTTAATCAGTATCAGAGCAGATGCAACTTAATAATCATTTGCCGCCTAGATACTATAAATTACAGTTAACAAAGTTATTTATCGATTGTAACCGAGATAAATACGGGACTCGGGCGTGGATTGATAAGAGCAAGAATATATAACAGAAGAGAATGTCCGATTGTACACTAAATTTTAGACCGGAAATTTTGCAAGAAAGGTAGCACATGTCGAAATTTGTGCGACTTTTCTCGCAAATATCCGCCATTTTTTGCTAGTTTTCCTGCGCAACGAGTTTTAACGCAGTGTTAGTTTTCTTGCAAAAAATGGCTACTTTCTTTGCAATTAATGCTACTTTTTTTGCGCTGCGATTATTTTTGCACAAAAAAGACATTTTTCGAAAAATTTTTCAGAAATGTTGTATGCAGTCGGAAATTCTCTTGTGTTGTATATTCTTGATAAGACTAAAACTTATAGAAGATTGACAAAAGCATCGACCAACTGAGTACAAATAGATAAACGATCCGGAAAATTTTGCAAATTACCGAAATCTTCCTGCGGTTGGAACTAAATAATAAACAATGTTTAATCCAAGTCTTATTTGTCACTTACATAAATTTTAATGAATGTTCATTATTCTTTCTTAATCTTATCCACCACTTTTTTATAAAGAACGAAACTACAACTGCTAAAAAGGAGAGGAAAAAAATCACTAACCCAAATGGTCGCCTTGCTTGGCTCTTTTGCTCTGCGTGTGAGTTTAAGTCCGGACTGTAAATGAAGATTGTTATGTAATCATACTTCAAAAAATTATTATTATAAGTGCGCTAAACTACGACTGAAAAAATAATATTAAAGAATATTATTTTAATATTATGCTACTACTACGGTATTATTAAGTATTACTGCAAAATTTGTTATAATATACTGTGTTGGTTTTTACGATAGTGCCTTTAATAATATGGTGCTTCTTTGATGGTTCTTATGAGTGTGTGGAATCAGAATATTTTAACTACTAAGACATTGACAAATTACCCTAGTTCGAAAGATATATTGTTAACGCGGTTTCGTAGGAAAATTTTTAAAAAAATACGTTTTACCTTCCTTACAATAAAGTAATAAAATTTTACACAATCCATTAATGAGGGCTGTAATATGATTGTGGGAGCCCCACCTCCTATTTAAATTTTGACTCTTTATGCCTCACTTGGAAATTTTAGTATTCCCTCTTCCAGACCTGTGCACAGTATGGATATGCCCCCCCGCTTTATTGGAGAATTTGCCCCCCCACACCAACAAAAAATTAAAAAGTACCCAAAAATAGGCGCCATTTTTTACCTATTATGACGCCATCGTCGCGAAATTTTTTCAGTTTTTACCCTATTTCAATGCATTTTAAGCCATGTTTGACCCATTTTTACCTTATTTTCGCTTTTTTGTCCCTTTTTTTCCTTTTTTCTTCTTTTTTTTCTCTTTTTTTCTTTCTCCCCTGCTTGCCACCCGGTTTTATTGCCCTCCAATAAAACCCCAGGAAGAGGGGGCAGTGTACAGGTCTGCCCTTCTTTCCTATACATAACACGGGGGAGTTGGAGGCATAGGTGGGCAGCCCCTCGGATTTCGGGTGGGGGATACGTATACCCGACCCAATAAATTTTTTTTGGTGGGGTGTCCTAAAAATTTTTTCGGGGGTATACCTCAAATACCCCATTTTTAGCGTTTTTAGTAATTGGATCCCCGAATTTTGGGGGGAGGGTGTCGGCTATAATCGGGATAATCGGGATCTTTGGGGGTATAACCCCCCTGCTCACCTATGGTTGGAGGAGATGGTTAACCCTAGAAATTTTAAAAAGGAGGTTTAACCTATACATGGGCATAGGGGGGGGGTTGGTTTACCCGTCTCCTCCCAAATTCTAAGATGGGGATTTATTCGCCCCCCCCCCTTTCTTACACAGAAGTAGAAGGAGAAGAAAAAGTTAACCCTCCAAATTTTAGAAAATAAAAAAAGACTTCTAACAGCCTCCAAACTTAAGTTTTATGGTCAAAATGAGTGTTTAAAGCAATAAGAAGCTCAAAACTGCAATAAAAAGGCTTTTTTGAACTAAAATTAGCGTTTTTTTACCTATTTTTCCTCCAAAACCAAAGAATGATATGGATAAAACGCACTCCAGAAAAACCTATATGGAAAAAATGCTTTTCTCAGATTTTAACCCTCACCCTAAATCTGGGTTTAATCCCTCATTCCGGACCCACTTGCCTATGTATGGTTTAACTCCCTCATAGATGGTCAGTCTCACAGATTTTTGGGGGTGGTATTTGGATAAATTTTTTGGAGTATTCCCCAAATACCCCATCTCTATTATTTTTAGCACTGGCACCGATAGGTGAGCAGCCTCCTATAGAGTTGTGCATTTAATTTCGGCACTTTTCCCAATTGGGCATTTTTCATTTTGGACTTTATTTTTGGTAATCCTGGACGGAATACGACGCTTAATAGCTCAAACGAGAGCTAATTATATGTAGATGACTGTCGTGAGCTTTTTATTTGTTATCTCATGATATTTTCATGTGAAATTGTGTAATTCATGTGAGATTAACTTTACGTAGGGTAGTGCATTTAATTTCGGCACTTTTCCCAATTGGGCATTTTTCATTTTGGACTATATCTTTGGTAATCCTGGACGGAATACGACGTTTGATAGCTCAAACGAGAGCTAATTATATGTAGATGACTGTCGTGAGCTTTTTATTTGTTATCTCATGATATTTTCATGTGAAATTGTGTAATTCATGTGAGATTAACTTTACGTAGGGTAGTGCATTTAATTTCGGCACTTTTCCCAATTGGGCATTTTTGATTTTGGACTATATCTTTGGTAATCCTGGACGGAATACGTCGTTTGATAGCTCAAATGAGAGCTAATTATATATAGATGACTGTCGTGAGCTTTTTATTTGTTATGCTATGATATTTTTATGTGAAATTGTGTGATTTATAAAAAATAAAATTGTTACTCGTTTTTAGAACATGGGCATTTCATGATTTCGCAATAAATTGGTTTAAAAATTAAACTGTACTGGTAAAATTTAGTCTATTTTCCGAATTTTTAGTCCCCGTTGTTTTACGTTGCGTCTGTGGTGAGCAATCGTTATAAAATAAAATAATGTAATTTCGGCACACTTATTGCTGTAGTTAAAAACGCGTTGAATTAAGTGGTCGGGTGTTAAATTGTAGTTTTAAATAGTTAAAAGACAACGTTGAAATGTGTAGGGGTCATAGCACTGCACTTAAACTCGATTAAGGGGGTCCTTTAAAAAAGTGCCGAAATTAAATGCACTTTTTTCCCAAATTTTGCTCATTTTGATACCATTTGGCATTTTGGGTGTAACTTTTTGCCAGTTACACGTTAAACAACAAGTAGAAGCTTAAATTAAACAAAACTGTCTGGAGATAATGATAGGCTTTTAAATTTTGGAAAATGATGATTTTTTGACTGAGAAACAATCGATTCTTTGTAAAGTGCCGAAATTAAATGCACACATTTAATTTCAGCGATTTTCCATTTTTTTTTAAAAACTGATTTAATTAAGTAAAAAAACTACTTTTGTACAATGAAACTTTTGTAACGCAACGCAGTATCGTGAAAGCTTTAAAATGAGCTATCAAACATGAAAATCAGGCCATACAATAAAAAATTACATTGGAAAAACAAAAAAGTGCCGAAATTAAATGCACTACCCTATATGGGTATATTATACTCCAATGTCCTATTATTAGCGTTTTTATATAGTGCTGGAAACCTCCACCCCCCCCCAATTTTAGGAGGGGGGAGGTTGGCAGCATTGGATAGTGTATAAACCCACCCACCCCTGTTTTTTTATTTTGACGTGATTCTATGGCGCGTTTCATTTTTCTGGTCACGTCTTTGTTCGTTTGCACATTGCAGCATCCCATGAACACTTTTTAACTTTTTATGGGGGAAGGTGGACCCGGGGTAGGAGGTCAGTTTGACATCTAGAGGGGGGTCAGGTCAGGATAGGTTTTAGTTATTTTAAATCGTTGATTCATGTTTTTTAGCACTAATATAGAATTTTATACACTAAAACAGGCTTTTTTATTTACAAAAAGAGTACAAAAATACTGTTTTTCACTACAAACCATGTTTTTGACAGTAAAATTTGACCTAAATTCAGACCTGTGCACTGTCTGGAAATGCCCACCCGTGTTATTGAAGGATTTGCCCCCCCCCCGTTTTATTGCCCCCCCCCCCCCCCCCCGCCAAGAAATGTAAAAGTACCTCAAAATTATGACGTCATTTTTAACCTATGATGACGCCATCATCGCGAATTTTTTGCAGTTTTTAGCCTATTTCAATGTATTTTAAGCCATTTTAGACCTATTTTTACCTTATTTTCGCTTTTTTTGTCCCTTTTTTGCCTTTTCCCTTCTTTTTTTCTCTTTTTCCCCTTTTTTTCTCTTTTTTTTCTTTCTCCCCTGCTTGCCCCCCCCGTTTTATTGCCCTCCCGTTTGAAAAAAATTGCCCCCCGTGCCCCGCGTTTTGGCCGTGCCCCCCGATAAACTACCGGGGAGGCGGCTTGCACAGGTCTGTAAATTTATCTAAACCAAAGTATGGTTCGGAAGGGGAAGAAGGGAGTGGATTGAGAATTCCATAGGGAGTATGGTTTTAAAATAAAAAACTGAGAGGAAAGAGGGACCCTCTAGATTTTTTTATAGAAGGGGAATCCTAAATTTCAAGGCTAGGGGGTGGACCCCTCCCTATACTCATGTATGCTAAATACCCAAAATAAAAGGCAGACGGTGAATTATTTAGCCAAGTTAAACTTCACAAAATATAAAGTATGGATATTGGAGGAAAATTGTCTTAATAATATTCAAAAGTAAAAAGTGTAATTTAAAATGGTTGTACATTTTATGTGATAATATTAAATAGAGCTTTTGTAAATATAACTTCTATATAACTATGTTGTAGTAACTTTTATCCTTCTATATCATGCTCCAGAGCTCCGGCTATTTAAAGCGGAGGAAGCTCCGGAGCTCTGCCCCTCAAATGAACGATTTTAAGCTTATTTAACCTTGAAATACAGTTAAAATTGCTCTAGTTGCTTTTTGAAGACTTTTCTAACGTTTTAAAAAAGTTTAAAAAAATTAATTTGCAAAAAAATTTTGACCAAATAATATATAGTATTACTGTTTAATTATCCATAAATTTAGTACAAATATAGGACGGAGCTGCAGGGTGGCTTTTGTTTCGGAGCTCCTAAAAGCGGAGCCCCGCTCTAGAGCTCGGAGCTTCGAGACACATACACATCACTACTACGTTTAAAATATTGTTTTATTGGCTGTTAAGGAATAAATATCTCTGTTTTATCTGTTTATATGTGTTGCTATGTTTATTTTATTTAATTTACATATTTTATTATAAACAATAAATTTATAAGTGAAAATTATATCGTCCACAACCACAAGAAACACGTGTGTTTTTTTTTAAGCCAGCCCTTTAAACCAGGTTTAAAACACAACTCATGCCAATGGCATGCCAAGAATTTTATTTTGGGGGGAGGGGCGGTCTTTGAGGGGAAATACCACACCTAAAGGAAGTTCCGTAGGGTGGCCGCCCCTTAAAAATAGGGATCTGTAGGCAAGAGCCTCCCAGCGGAGTCAAGGGGCAGGGAGAGGGTTATACCTTCCCCCAAAATCCCGATTACTGGCGACCACCCCCTTCCCTAAAATTTGGAGGTACCTCGGACATCCCTTCTCCTAAAAGTAGGGGTCCTAGTACTAAAACGCTAAAAAAGTAGTATTTGAGGAGGTATACCTACCCCAAAAAAATTTTGGGACACCCTCCTCCTCCCAAATTTCAAAGGTCGAGTATACCCTCCACAATATCCCGGAGGCTACCCACCTATGGGCAAAGCCTCTGGTCAGGGGGTCTGGAGAAGTAAAATTCCCTCCGGCGGAGAAAATTATCATTTTAAGGTGCTAAAACATACAAGAAATTTTAATTTTCCAGAAAATATTTATTACAAAATTTAAGGTATTTTTTTCATTTAAATTTAAAACATGTGTTTGAAACGTTAACAAAACTTTAATAATATTTATAGTAGGTCTATTTAACACATATGCCTTTAATGTTGAGCAGCATAGCCGATTTTAAATTGAGAAACAAATAATTTATCAATGTAATGTTATCGGTAACCAAAAATTTGGTTGGTTTTCTGACAATTTATATGTTTTTGAATTACATCAGGAAAGTTTCTGTATTGTTATTAAAGAAAAAAATTTTCTCTCCCAAGATTCAAAAAACAGAGGTTTGAGAAAAATTTGACATTGCCGGATTTCAGGAAGGAGGGGGGCAGCTCCCCCCCCTCCCTAGGCCACTTTTGACGCGCCACTGACTCGTGCTATTTTTTATGACTTTAGCGTGGTGAATTTTAAAACAGACCACCCCTTCAGTTGTGTACCTAGGATTCAAACTTTTTGTCTTTGATTTTGATAATTTTTTGTAAAAACCTTACCCCTGCCCCCAATAGCCCATAAATTTTTTTCAACAAAATATCTCAAGTGGTTCAGGAGTTATGACTAGGGCCCGACCAGATCAGATTAAAAGTCGATCTGACTGGATCGACTTTTGATCAGATTTGGTTACCGTATCAGATCTGGTTACCGGATCAGATCTGGCAACTCGTAGTTTAATTATATTTGTAATTCATTTTTGTGTAAAATAGCCCTAACTAATTAATAATAGTGTTATTTTAACATAAAATAAACCACCAAATACTTAAATTAATTAACATAACAAAATATTTTGTTAAAATATTAATAGGCCTTCACAAACCCTTCTCATCTTAGTCTATTTTGTCACTTAAACTTGTTTGGGGGTGCGACTCATACTCATCAGCACATAGGCAGCATTATATCAGCACTCCTGCCCCAGTATGTTCCTCTGCTTTTGAGCCATTTGCGTAACAGCACATAGCAGACTAAGGTTGAATGGCATCTTTGTTAGTGTCCCAATCTTGCCGACTAGGAAACTCAACTTTATAGTTCCTTGCAAACTTGATAATTGGGAAAATTTGGTCACTCTCAAGCTTTAGCATTAGGATTTTTCTTAATGCCAACTGCTTGATTTAAAAGTGTCCTCCATTTTTATCTCTTGTCTGCCATTAGTTAGCTATACCTAACCTGTAGCTGGTTAATATTGCCTCCCCTTTGATAATAATATCCAAAAATGCAAGATTAAGAAAGTTTTTCATAGCCGCTGTTGGTGTTTTGCTAAGATATTCTGGGCGTTGTATTTGCGCAAACAAGTTTTTGGCAATGCCCAGTTCTAATCTAGGCTGCACTGCAACACCACCGCTGCATATTTTAGCATGGGAGTAATTACACTGGTATATAGCCAATGCATATTTTTGGGTGTTATATCCCACGTTTTTCCTACAGCCCTGTGACATTGCCAGAGTGCCATAAGACCTTTTTTGTTCCCGGTTTTGGGTATGCTGAATCCAAGAAATTGTCAAATTGTCATGTATAACTCCCAGATACTTGGCTACAGTTGCCAACTGTAATTCTGTGTACAAAAAAATTTGTGCCACTGAAGATTTGGCATTCTTCTTTTGTGAGCAAAAAGTACCATCTCTGTTTTGTTAGTATTTACTAAAAGTCCTTGTTCTTCACATCATTCTTCTACCTGCAGCAAAGCAGCCTGAGCTTGATCTGCCACTATATACCACATATTTTCCTTGAACCAGTATGGTTACATCATATGAGCAGACCTGTGCACTGCCCCCCGGGGAAAGGGGGGGGGGGGGATCGGGGGGGGGCAACTTTTTTGAAACGGGGGGGGGAAAACGGGGGGGGCGCGCGGGGGGGAAAAAAAAAGAGAAAAAAAGAGAAAAAAAAAGAAAAAGAAGGGAAAAGGGAAAAAAGGGACAAAAAAAAGAAATAAGGTAAAAATAGGTCTAAAATGGCTTAAAACTGAAGGCAAAAACGCAAAAGCGCGGCGTCATTAAAAGTGCATATATTTTGGGGGATATCTTTTTCATTTTTTGGCGGGGGGGGGGATAAAACGGGGGGGCAAATCCTCCATACACATCATATGAGTATCCCTGGATATGATTTCCAGTTTTACTAATTTTGTTGAAAAAGCTGTCCACTACAAAGCTATTCACCACATTGGAGTTGTATATACTTAACCCTTTGTTTGGCTGGCAAACTAAGTTCACACACAGGACACAGCATATGTTTCATATGAAGCTTTTACAGTAAAATGTCTCCAAATACTATATCATATTATTGTCTTTCTGTATCTCCTTAAACTTTAATCTGTTGCTTTAAGTTAATACTATTTCTTCTAATTTTTTCTTATGTTTGTGCTAGTACTCATGTTTTCTACTTTTTGTCATAGATATATATATATATATTACTTTAATTTTAATTGTTTTGTGATTCTTATTTTTCATAATCTTAAATGTTTTTCATTGTGATACCCATACATTTTTTATACTTTTTATGCTTTGAGTTTTTCTTTTAAAATTTGCTAAAAATAAACTTATTTGATATTAATATTTTTAGTATTCAATATCTAAGATATTTCAATATAACTAAATAAATTTAAGATTTTGTGTGGCACTTGCACTTTAAAGCAATATATAATGCTTCACTTTAAAAATCTAACATATAAAAATGAAAAGAAGTCAATTTTATTTGATGTTTAGTCTATTTTATTGACTGACCATGTATTGATGTATAGACTAAGGACTTCTTGATAAGTGGAAGTGAGAGTCATCAGCAAGGTTCTGCTGCAGAAATAGTATGAAGCAATGTACAATGTTTAAGTTTATAAGTCTAACAAAAAAAGCAAAAAATTATAATAACTGACATTGACATGGAAAAAAATCCCGCATTTACCAGATCTGAAAAAAAAATCCAGCCGGATCGGATTGGAACAAAAATGGTCCAATCTACCGGATCACCAGATCGGAATGGATATCTGGTTGGGCCCTAGTTGTCACCATACATGGGCACGAGGGAGGGTTGGGGGGCCTTAATCCCCCCAAATTTTGAGAAGATGGGTTTAATCCCCCCACTCAGAAGTGGGCGGGGGGGAAAAGTTAACACCCCCCCCCCAATTTTGAAAAAATGAAGAAAAAAAATGTCTTTAAAATGACTTTTAACTGCCTCCAAACTTAAGTTTTGAGGTCAAAATGAATGTTTTAAACAGTAAAAAACTCAAAATGCAATAAAAAGGGCTTTTTGACCTAAAATTAGGATTTTTTTACCTATTTTTCTTTAAATTCAAAAAACGATATGGGTAAAATGCACTCCAGAAAAAAGACGATATGGGTATTTTGCGTTTCTCGGATTTTAACCCCCCCCCAATTTGGGGTTTAACACCCAAATTTAATCCAAAAAAACATGAAAAACTAAATTACTTAAATTTATTAGCAATTTTAAGTAGTTTTTAGGGCCGTTGGAGACCGTAAAGTTTGGAAATAAAATTTAGTTTGGTAAAAATTTTGTTGGTTATACCCAGGATTTCTTATTGAAATTTGAGGGTTCCAGTTTTAAACACTACGATTTGGGGTTTGAGGGATACACCCTAAAATAAACTGGCCTTTTCTTACATTTCTGGGTATACCTTCCCCAAAATCCGGGAGGTTGTGTTACTATCAAACAAACTGTAAAGCCCGGTTCACACTGAGGTGGCAATGCCACCAGTGGCATTGCCACCGCCAGGTGGCATTGCCACCTCAGTGTAAACCGGGCTTAAGAATTTTAAATTTTAGTTCATTTCGATCATCGGTTGTTGTAAAAAAATATGAAATAACACACTTTTATATACATACATACTATATGATGTTCTGAACCTCCAATATCATGCTCTGGAGCTCCGCCCATTTAAGATGAAGATATTTCCGCAGCTCTGACCATTAAATGAGCGATTTCAAACTTATGTATATTACCTTCAATTATGTTAAAAAATTATTCTACTTGTTTTTTATGATCCTTTTTATTGTTTAAAAAAATAGTTTACAAAAAAATTTTCCCAAAATAATCTATGGAATTACTTTTCAATTATTCATAAACTTTATACAAAAAAGGACGGAACTCCGAAGCTCCGGGAAAGTCACTAAAGCCTAGGAAATACTTCGTGCAAAGTTTCCAAAGGACGGAAACAAAAAGTTGAATTTTGGGCAATTTGGCAGCGTTTTTTGCGTTTTTAAATTAAGGAAAACGCCTTTAAAACACCTAAAATTAGAGTTTTTGTTTTGTACTTTGGGCACTTTGGAGGAAGTACGAACCAGGCTTAATACTCACCACGGACAGACGGTAGTTTATAAATTAAAAAATAAGTTAAATGAGTACTTTCACAATCAAATACCCAAATCGTGTTTAAATCTGAAGAAAATTTAAACTTTTGGATTTGTCTTAGATTGACTAGAATACCCGTATTTTAAAATTAATCAAAATATTAAGTAATTCAGTAGCTCCAAAGCACATCTTAGTTTAAAATCATGCGAAATTTTAAATGCATTATTTACCACCAAAACAAGAAATTTTAAGTGCACAAAAACTAGAAACTACAGAAAAGGTGAATTTTAATTTTTAAGATTTCTTACTATCATTTAATTGTAAAACGAAATTTTGGTTAAAACGTACACAAACAAATTAGTGACATAAAAGCAAATTAAATGAAAAAAACTTTTATTACCGTTTTTATGTTTTATATTATAGTTTCTCAACTTATTGTTTTCTTTTGTGTAGAGGGTAGTGCATTTAATTTCAGCACTTTTTTGTTTTTCCGATGTAACTTTTCACTGTATGGCCCGATTTTCATGTTTGATAGCTCATTTTGAAGCTTTTACGATACTGCGTTGCGTCACAAAAGTTTCACTGTAAGAAAGTAGTTTTTTATTTAATTAAATCAGTTTCTAAAAAAATGGAAAATTGCCGAAATTAAATGTGTGCATTTAATTTCGGCACTTTACAAACAATCGATTGTTTCTCAAAAAAGTGCATTTAATTTCGGCACTTTTTAAAAGAACCCTCTTAATCGAGTTTAAGTGCAGTGCTATGACCCCTACACATTTCATCATTGTCTTTTAACTATTTACAACTACAATTTAACACCCGACCACTTAATTCAACCCGTTTTTACCTACAGCAATATGTGTGCCGAAATTACACTATTTTATTTTATAACGATTGCTCACCACAGACGCAACGTAGAACCATGGGGACTAAAAATTCAAAAAAATAGACTAAATTTTACCAGGACAGTCTAATTTTTAAACCTATTTATTGCGTAATCATGAAATGCCCATGTTCTAAAAACGAGTAAAAATTTTATTTTTTATAAATCGCACAATTTCACGTGAAAATATCATAACATAACAAATAAAAAGCTCACGACAGTCATCTACATATAATTAGCTCTCATTTGAGCTATTAAACGTCGTATTCCGTCCAGGATTACCAAAAATAAAGTCCGAAATCAAAAATGCCCAATTGGGAAAAGTTCCGAAATTAAATGCACTACCCTATTTGGATGCGATAATAATAAAAATGTTGCAGATATAAAATAATAAGGATTTTCCTAATCATGGTGGTGCGGAAGCGCCACGGGGCGATTTAGCCCCGTGGCGCCGTGCCAACCATTATTAGAGAACGTGGGTAAATTTTGAAATTCAGAACCTTCTTCTTATTATTATTATTATTATTATTCCATCGCTCCATCCTTAAAAGCGATATTCCTCATTCGTTACTGATTGATCAAAAATAAATAATAAAATAATATCATTAGAAAGAAGAAAGAATTACGCAACTTTCTTTAGAAGCACTTTTTTCATTTAGGTTCTTGTTATCGATATATTGATCAAAATAAAAAATTTGAAAAATAGACAAATAAAATCTCCCAACCTCACAATAACAGCCTTTTGGCTACAATAAGGATTGTACAGAGCAGACAACATCCCTCATAGAAACCGTACAAAAAAAGCAAACCGGTTTTAATTGGTGGCGAAACAGAACCAGTTCCCAGCGCCATCTGCTTCAACCGCGCGGAAAACGGCGAAAACAACAGAGTACTTTTTTTAATTCTTGCATTACTGATGACAAAATTAATTCAAAGTTTTATTTATTAAAAGATAATAATAAGCGTCGGTGGCGCGGGAGCGCCACACGCCGGTAATCATCGGGGGTGCCACACTTAAATTTAAACCACGGCACCGCGCCAACTATACTTAGAGAAAGTGAGCAAATTTTGTAATTCATGTACATCATCTTCTTATTATTATTATTTTTACTTTAAAAATTATAATTGCAATCATTGGCGCACGGCATCGCGCCAACTATATTTAGAAAAGGTAGGTAAACTTTGTCTGGAGCGCAACTGCACCGCACTAACTACAATTAAACACCGTGGGTAAATTTTGTAATTTAAATTCATCTTCTTCTTATTATTTTTTATTTAAAAAAGTATATCTCAGCAACGGAATGATTATAAACATATATCATTGCGCAGCTAAAACTATAGTTTATTAGGCTATTTTTTAATTTAATTCAAAAAAAATGGTAGACTAGCCTTAAAAAATGCTCTAAGAATAGAGCAGGAAAAAGGGGCGATTTTTTCCCGGGCGTATGTTTAGACAGAAAAGATGTGGACTAAGCTGAGATGGACATTATGTGGACTATAGGAAATTTGCATTTGGTTTGAGCAGCTTCTCACTAAATAAAAATTTTTACAATATGATAATGATTTGTTTATACATTGAACTACTCACACAGCACTGTTGCATTTTTTTAGTTTGATGAAATGTCAATTTAAAAAATCATACTCACAGCAATCTTTGACAAGCGCGAAATCGCCAATTTTTCAAATTTATAGTTGTTTCTTACACATACAAATATAACTTTCTAATTGAAAAATGTGCGATTTGGTGCTTGTCAAAAATTGATTTGAGTATGATTTTTTAAATTGACATTTCATCAAACTAAAAAAATGCAACAGTGCTGCGTGATTAGTTCAATGTATAAACAAATCATTATCATATGGTAGAAATTTTTATTTAGTGAGCAGCTGCTCAAACCAAATGCAAACTTCCTATAGTCCACATAATGTCCATCTCAGCCTAGTCCACATCTTTTCTGTCTAAACATACGCCCGGGAAAAAATCGCCCCTTTTTCCTGCTCTATTTTTAGAGCATTTTTCAAGGCTAGTCTACCACTTTTTTTGAATTAAATTAAAAAATAGCCGAATAAACTATAGTTTTAGTTATAGTTTTGAATTGTATTTGATTAAAAAACTAATTCAGGATTTTTTTATTTGATTTTTCTTTTAAAAACATCGATTTTTTCAATTTTCTTAAAATTTTGAATTCGTTTTACTCCAAAACACATCGAAAAGTTGTCCCCTATTTTTCGTTAAGTTTTTATAAAATTGCATAAAAAACTGAGCTAATCAAATTTTTTAAATGACCAAAAACTTTTTGAACTTTAAATTCATCAAACTATATCTCTAAATAGAACATTCGGTAAACGATGAAACTATTACCGTTGGATACGTCATAATCTGAGCTTTTGATCGCACTATACTTTTGTCAGACAAAATTAATATCTAAGTTGTGCTGTAAGTGAAAATATGCTCAATAGCTATCACGATTTACGTTACAAATTATGCACTCAAAGAAAGTGGCTACTTTCCACTTTAATTTGATATCTTGTTCATTAAGATTGGTACAGTATTTGTCAAAATATTGCGTTTCCTGTACAAAAAACCCGCGATTTTTTGGTTAAAACACCGAACGACAGCAGATGTTTTATGAAGTTTGCCCAATCTTGTTTTCTTCACTTTGTGTTTTTAGCGAAAAAATCGAGGGTTTTTTGTACGAGAAACGCAATATCTCGACAAATACTGCACCAATTATAGCGATCAATGTATTAAATTAAAGTAAAAAGTAGCTTTCTTTGTGTGCATAATTTGTAACTTAAATCGTTATACCCATTAAACAATGTTTCACGTACAGAATTGTCGAAAAACGTCATTTTTGGGGGTCATAATCCTAAACCACTGGAGATATTTTGTTGAAAAAATTTTTGTGGGCTATTGGGTACAGGGGTAAGGTTTTCGCAAAAAATATCAAAATCGAAGACAAAAAGTTTGACTCCGCACCGCACCTTTAATTGTTTTGCTACATAATTATATTTCCATGATCGGTTTGTTTGTTTGTTGTGGTTTTATTGACTTAATTAATTGGTTTTTAGAATATGATAGAGTTACAAAAAGTTACTTTTACTTTAAGTAATTTCAATGGGCTTGTTGTAAAGTAAATGGCAAAAGACATTTGTTTTAAGAAAACCATTTATTTTGACCAAAAAACTTATTAAAATGATAATTTTTACATAAGATTAGTAAAAAAACTTTAGAACGGAGATCTGGAGCTCCGAAAACCGGTGTTTTGCTCCAATTCAAAATTACTTTTATTATACTTTTACTTAAAAAATACATCTTAGTTTTACTTTACTTAAATAAAGTTTCGACCATTACTTCTATTTTACTTTACTTAAATTAAAAAATCACAAATTACTTTTACTCTTACTTCACTTAAATTAAAATTTTTGAAATTACTTTAAATTAAAATAATTCAAAATCAATACTTTTTACAACACTAGATTATCACACGTAATTGCTGAATTAACTTATTTTGATTTGATAAGGATTGCTTAGATACCTTCGCTTTTGAAAGTAACTAGGACAGCGCTTGGGACAAGTCATTTCACGATTCTTACTCAATTAATAATAATGATTAAACATTTCCATAAAGGTAGAACACCACAGTTAGATTTTAACGGCAAATGTTTGTGTTTATTAATTTTTACCAACGTAATTTGACCTGCTCATTTAATTTTTGACATTCATTTTTCTTAAAAAATTGTTATGGTCCACAATTATTAAATGACACCAATAAAATACATGTTAAAAATAAATTATATTATAATAAAATTCATTACCAAAAATATTTTTTATTTTTCATTCAGTGTATCTTGAATAAAAAACACAACAAAAATTTGATATCTTGTTCATTAAGATTGGTACAGTATTTGTCAAAATATTGCGTTTCCTGTACAAAGAACCCGCGATTTTTTGGTTAAAACACCAAACGACAGCAGATGTTTTATGAAGTTTGCCCAATTTTTTTTTCTTCACATTGTGTTTTTAGCGAAAAAATCGAGGGTTTTTTATACGAGAAACGCAATATCTCGACAAATACTGCACCAATTTTAGCGATCAATGTATTAAATTAAAGTAAAAAGTAGTTTTCTTTGTGTGCATAATTTGTAACTTAAATCGTTATACCCATTAAACAATGTTTCACGTACAGATTTGTCGAAAAACGTCATTTTGGGGGGTCATAACTCCTAAACCACTGGAGATCTTTTGTTGAAAAAATTTTTGTGGGCTATTGGGGGCATGGGTAATGTTTTCATAAAAAAATGTCAAAATCGAAGACAAAAAGTTTGACTCCGCACTAGGGATGCATTGGGCACCAGATTTTAATTGTGAGCTGAGCATTATTTAGTACTCACAATTAAATTAATTGTGAGCTTGAGCTTGAGTACTCACAATTAAATATATGTGAGTACCAATTGGTATTGAGCATTTGTGAGCCTGGCGAATGTTTAAAAAATAGTTACGTATAGTATAAATTTTAGGAGGATCGTATGTCGTAAGCACAGAAGGGAATGACCGTAGTCCGCAGAAATGGGCGCTATGGGTGGATAGAGCCCTCAAATAAGGTCAAAGGGCAGAACAGCAGCAATAGACTAGTTCGGAATAAGCGTCTTTTACTGTACGAGGGAGAGTACAAAAAGAAAAAAATAAAATTTGAAAAAATGTTAGCTTTCTTAGTTTCTTACTCTCTAAACCAAAATAATTGTTTTTAACAAATTACTTCATTGTTTTCAATAAATTTCTGTCTGAAAAAATTAAGCAATTGTTTAATTTTTAAAGAATTAATTCTATCATTGTTAATCAGTAACTAATATTTATAAATATGCCTAAAATCTTAAAGGAGGGTCATGAATTACTTACTGGAATTCAAATAATTAATCGTTTTTTGGATGATGATTAAATTGCTTCTGTTGCTTGTTTGTGTGCATACAAATTATATTGAAACTTTATTCAACATTAAAATTTATAACAAATTGGCCTAATACCAAACTAAACCAAACTAATAAAAAAACCACAAACCGTATTTTCAAGCATAACAGCCTTTAAAAATTGGCACAATTTTTTTGCAACAAAGACATCAGAATAAAGAGTATTTTACCACACAGCCAGTAAAAATATGTTTGGTCGGTTTTTAGTCAACCCGTTTTTTTAATATTATCGTTTTTTTTTTCAAAAATAAACAAACAAAGCATAATACAACACAATTAAAAACGATAACCAAAAAACCACATTCTTTTATTTAGCATATTTTGAACATAAAAAACATAAGTCACAACTACCAGCCATTTACGAATTCAAAACATGTTAAAAAATTGAATTTGACATTAGTTTTATTATATATTGTACATTTGATACATTTTGTAAGCAGTTAGTTTAAAAAAAATTTGTTTTATATACATGTTTATAATAATAAAAAAATAATTCATCATGGACACAATTGTTTGTTTTTTGTTTGTTTGTTTATGTGGAAATCCCAATCATCCCATAATTTATTGTTTTTTTTTCCAATTTTTCATGGTTACTGTGACGCTTGCGTTATACTTTTTTGGTATCGTTTTGACGACGTGTGACTTAACTAATACTGTGGTATTTACAGCTGGTTAACTCATGTAAAAGTTAATCCACTTTGAGAAAAATTTATGTGAATTAAATTTTATTAATGGTTAAAAAACGCAAACTAAAGCTTTTACACGTAATGTTTTTATTCGGTTTTGTTTTTCTGAAAATTTCATAAAATCTGTTATTAATTTACAGGTTTTAAAGAGACTTGTTTCAGTCTTTTCTGGCATTTAGTTTTTAGACTTATGTCGCTTTATACTATTCCATTTAATATAAAGCTTTTTTTCGAAACTTTGTTTCGTCTTTTGCTAGAATTTCCGCCTTTTAATGCATTGAATTCAATGTCATTTATTAAAGATATAAAACATTAAAAAATTTACTCATTTTAAAAGAAACGTCATGGTCTCCTCATGATATGAATACAATTATTTTCATATCCAAAACTTCAATGTAATTTTAAGCAGTATACTATACAAAAATTAAGTCTGGGTAACTCCGTATAATTGTATGGAACCTGAAAGAACCATATAAAATAGTGTGTTTTTCTTCTGTTTAAATTTTTTTAGTTAGACCTGATTTAACCACTTTTTTGGAAATCAGCTTTATTTGGACTTTTGTTTTGTGCTTAATTTTTCTGGATTGATGGTTTATTTTTAAACAACAAAACCACACCATTGTAAATGGTTTTTCCAGGTTCCATACAATTTTACGAGGTTACCCAGACCAGTCTTTTCTCGCATTAAATTTTTGGAGTGATTGTAGCTTCATAGTATTCCATATAAAAAAGACATTTTTTCTGTTTCGATTTTGATAAATTTCCGTCTATTGAAACATTGTACCCCGCAGCGCTCACACGTCACCCAAGATTTATTTCATTTTATTTTTTTAAATATTTTTATTGTTGCCATATGGCTGCTAATTAGTGGTAAGGATATTTTTTCGCTCTTCCCGTTGAAAATTAAAAATTTTTATAAAAAAGTAAGGAATTATAATTTAAACCAAAAAAATAACCACAAGAGAATGTGTATTACTGAATGAAGTTATTTAATATTTAATTCAGTAAGGAAAAAAAGTGTCACACAAGTACCCCAGTACCTAATGCGTAACTTAGAAAAAAAGGTGATTTTTCACATGAACAGAGGTTTAACTACGGGCAATAGAGCATATACGAGAATAAAATTCAGGTCAGGCGGCAATTTAGCATCTACGTGCAAAAAATCAGCTCCAAATATTTACCACAGGGAAAAATTTTTGGGGGACCCCCCCCCCAAAAAAAAAAAAACAAAACAAAAAAAGTTAAGCAAACTAAAGCTTATTAGTATGAAATTCAGGTATGTTTAGCAAAAGTTTTTAGGTTTTTAATATCAGAAAATATGGGTAATATTTTAATTATGTAAAATGTTTAGATTTTTAATTGTCTAAAAAACTATTAAAGGTTTTGTTGTTTTCGATGACGCCATCAACAACGGTTAAACGCGCAGTGACTTAACCCATTTAATATATGAGAAAGAGCGCTCCGCGCTCTTCCCTTATTTGTAAAAATTGTAAAATAGAGTGTGATATTAAATGTTTGTAATAACAGTTTGTAAAATAGCAACTTCGCAAAATAAAGAGAATGGATTTTACAAACGGGTCTAAGAGAGTACGTGAATTTAGATAAATTGAATTGTTCCATTATTAAATTACAACAGGCTCTTTATTATAACTGAAGTGAATTAACAGAAGAATATGACATTGAAATAAAAATGCCATTTAAATGGACTGAAATAATGTTGTTATGATGGCATACTCTAATAAGTCTGCTTAATCAGGATTTAAACATTTTTGGTAAAGTATAATATAATTTTATTTATTGTCAAGCTCACAATTAAGCTAATTAGCCTGGGCTAATTGTGAGCTTGAGCTTGAGCCTGAGATTTATTGTGAACTTGAGCTTGAGCTTAGTACTCACAATTAAATATATGCGAGTACCAATTGGTATTGAGCATTTGTGAGCAGCTCAATGCATCCCTACTCCGCACAGCACCTTTAATTGTTTTGCTACATAATTATGTGTCCATGATCGGTTTGTTTGTTTGTTGTGGTTTTATTGACTTAATTATTTGGTTTTTAGAATATGATAGTGTTATCGGATTTTGAATTACTTTTACTTTTACCTTCCCGCACCTTTAAAATCAAAAAGTTACTTTTACTCTCCGGATTTTCACCCAAAAAAATTAAGTAATTTCAATGGGCTTGTTGTAAAGTAAATGGCAAAAGACATTTGTTTTCAGAAAACCATTTATTTATTAAAAAAACTTAAAAATGATAATTTATACATAAAATTAGTAAAAAAACTTTAGAACGGAGATCTGGAGCTCCAAAAACCGGTGTTTTGCTCCAATTCAAAATTACTTTTATTATACTTTTACTTAAAAAATACATCTTAGTTTTACTTTACTTAAATAAAGTTTCGACCATTACTTCTATTTTACTTTACTTAAATTAAAAAATCACAAATTACTTTTACTCTTACTTCACTTAAATTAAAATTTTTGAAATTACTTTTAATTAAAATAATTCAAAATCAATACTTTTTACAACACTAGATTATCACACGTAATTGCTGAATTAACTTATTTTGATTTGATAAGGATTGCTTAGATACCTTCGCTTTTGAAAGTAACTAGGACAGCGCTTGGGACAAGTCATTTCACGATTCTTACTCAATTAATAATAATGATTAAACATTTCCATAAAGGTAGAACACCACAGTTAGATTTTAACGGCAAATGTTTGTGTTTATTATTTTTACCAACGTAATTTGACCTGCTCATTTAATTTTTGACATTCATTTTTCTTAAAAAATTGTTATCGTCCACAATTATTAAATGACACCAATAAAATACATGTTAAAAATAAATTATATTATAATAAAATTCATTACCAAAAATATTCTATTTTTTTATTTTTCATTTAGCGTATCTTGAATAAAGAACACTTTTTCAATTAAAAAGTTAAAAATTAAAAAAAATTTTTTTCGAGGTTAAAAAAATTGCCTGAAAGAGACTCAAAGCTACGGGTCCGAGTCCGACACGTTAACCACTCGGCTACTGGCCCATTTGATATTTCTCTCGTAAAAGATACTTTTAAACAAACGTGTCAAAATGTAGTTTCTCGACCTCAAATCAAAAAAATTTAAATGAAAATTAAAAAATTTGATTCGCTCAGATTTTAATGAAAGTTTGGAAATAGTTAGACACAATTCTAATTAATATTTTGAATTGTATTTGATTAAAAAACTAATTCAGGATTTTTTTATTTGATTTTTCTTTTAAAAACATCGATTTTTTTAATTTTCTTAATATTTTGAATTACATTTTACTCCAAAACACATCTAAAAGTTGTCCCCTATTTTTCGTTAACTTTTTATAAAATTGCATAAAAAACTGAGCTAATCAAATTTTTTAAATGACCAAAAACTTTTTGAACTTTAAATTCATCAAACTATATCTCGAAATAGAACATTCGGTAAACGATGAAACTATTACCGTTGGATACGTCATAATCTGAGCTTTCGATCGTACTATACTTTTGTTAGACAAAAATTAATATCTAAGTTGATATCTAACTTTTAGTAAAAATCGTCGTAACTGTGGTGTTCTACCTTAAAATGCGTAAATGAGCTGATTATTTATAGAGCAAACTTAATTGACTCTAAATTAAAAATTTAATATAAAAATTATAGACACCTTGCACTGGAACTCGGTTTATACATGAAGTATGCAATATACATAAGCGTCACCATAATGGATAATTACCGTACTCCTACTTATCTTTTGTAGTATGCAGATCAACCGATCGAAATTTCGCGAGCTTTCTATCGCCTCATCTGCATACTACGAAAAGATAAGTAGGAGATACGGTAATTTCGCGCGCTTTCTATCGGTTGCTCTGCATACTACGAAAAGATAAGTAGGAGTACGGTAATTATCCATTATGGTGACACTTATGTATATTGCATACTTCATGTATAAACTGCGTTTCAGTGCAAGGTGCCTATACAACAACTAAGCCATACGTAGAAGATAAATCTTCTATATTTTTTTCGTTTTCATGATGCAGTTTTTAATTCTAAATTCGAATCAAGCGATAACAAAAACTAAAAACTACTTAAAAAATTTAGTTTTAGTTAGAAATAACTAAGAAAGATTTTTTATGTATCTCTGGCAAACGATTGATTCAGTTTAGTACATAATTAAGTTATTTTTAATACAAAAATAAAAAAAAAATTGAGTTTGTCAAGTTACTATACCTGCAAGTCAGGAGTGGGTTGTTCAAAAAAGATAAGAGGGCCCCTTAAATCGGGCAAAAATAAGGTACGTACCTTAAATCCCGAGATAAGTTGAAAATTTAAGTTAACTATTGGAGGTAACTTAAGGCTGGTTCATACTTATGACAAAACGTCCTTTGGACACAGTTCAAAGGACAAAATTCCTTTGGACTTTGTCCAAAGGACGAATTCTAAGTAGCGTTCATACTTCGTCCAAAGGAAAAAGTCCAAAGGACGTTTTGGCTTGTCCAAAGGACGTTTTGGCTTTTCTAAAATTGTCTTTTGGACTTTGTCCAAAGGACGTTTTGTCATAAATATGAACCAGCTTTTATCTTTTTAAAATTCAATTTTTTTGGTTTTTTCCGCTAAAAACTTCTAAAAAGCAATATTTGTATCTTATATTGAATATGATAAAAAATAAAAATCCAAAAAAAAATTGAAAAAACCTCTATCTACCTAAATATTTTATGTTTAAGCATTTTATGCATTTTTCTTTCAGAAACTGCTTGTAAACCACTATTGTTCTGTGTTTTGCTATTATTGCTTTTTTGTATAAATACACAAAACTTGTTGGTTTTCAGCAGTTTTTATGAGATTTATTAAAAGTTTTAAACAAAAAATGGTTTATTGCTTAATTTAAGGGCTCCAAAATAATATAGTATTAAAATGTCTAACATATACATAAAGTTTCTATCAATTTTTGGGCAATATAATCCACAATGGTACTGTTTTTGAACAAAACAACACCAATAATACATGCAAAAAACTACGGTGAAAAACCACTAAGGTACGTACCTTAACTTTAAGGTACATACCTTATCCACTAAGGTGCTCCTTAGTGGATAAACTAGTTAAAGAGCACCTTAAGTTAAGCCGATTTTTGAACAACCCACCCCAGATCCATAGAATGCGGAATGGTGTATTCTTAAATTTATCTAAATTATTTTTTATAATTGTGTTTAGCATGAAATTTAATTACAATTTTTGATGGTGACTTCTATCTTACACAACTAAACTGAAATTTTGTTACTAAACATCTTAAATTAGGGTATCTGACTTAATTTCGGCCAGGCCTTAATTTTGGCCACCAATTTAGGATGTTAGAAAATTGGCTTATTTTTAAAACACAAAAGAACTAGCACAAAAGTAACTGGATGAATTTGCTTTGTGTTTAAACTGCATAAAATTTAGAACGAAGCATTATATAACCTTAAAAATCTTCTATTTAAGGCTCCAAATTGTTAATTTTTATGTCTTGATATTTTCTTCAAAATCACTCTGCAATGCGTTTAACTAACGGCGTATTTTAAGATTTCGTTAATTTCGGCCACCTTATTATTTACATGAAAGAACCTGCCATTTTTTGCTGTTTTCAAATATTATCGTACCACCGTATTTATAAAGATTTTTTTTTACTCCTTTGACGTTTTTTTGAGCAAAAAAATTCAACAAACATATAGGTTATTAAAACTTGTTTTTTTTAAGGTTTGGCATAATTATACTAAGTCTTGCTAATAAGTATTAGTTTGCAAAAACGGGAAAAAATTAAGTTATATGTACCAAGAAGAGTACCTGGGGGGAAATTTGCGAACCTAAAAAATTTTTATTGTTTGTTTTGGCAATATTATATAGCCAGTTTTTTCTGGGGGGCGGAAGAAAGTGGGGCGCGCATTTTTATCCCGGGCAGTAAGAAAACATAAACCCCTACCCTCTTCTAAAACTTAAAGTCTAACAGAAATTTTGAAATGGTGCACTGGAACAACAAAAATAGCTATCGGGGGATTTTTAGACCAGATCTTGGGCCGATTGGGAAAACTAAGGGCGCGCTTTGAGAGGGGGGAAAAGCCCCAGGCTAAAATTTTTTTACGTGCTTAAGGTCTCTCCAGACAGTTTTCTTAAGTATAGAAAATCGCGATTTTTGGTAAACGAAATCTTATGAAATACAGTAATATTTCACTAAAAAATTTATATGAGTGTTAAAAAGGTAGAAATATCACGATTATAAAGTGAACATTCATTATATTATTGTAAGTAATTGAAATAATTGATATTAAAAATCAAATTGCAATGAAATTTTTTTAAAACCCTTAAAAATATTTACTCCACACTATTTATTAAAAAAATACTTCTAATTGAGGGACACCGTTACCCTTTTTCACGTACGTAAAAATTAAATTGAATACTGTTGTATTTATGGTTTAATATACAATTTTCCGTGAAAAATGGGGGTTAATTTTTCCAAAATTTCGGTGAAACTTCGATTTAATTTAATTTGGTAAAATTTAAAGCTCCAGATAGTATATTTCTATTGAAATTTATAATTTTTGGAAGGCCATAACATCTTTTGTATTTTTTAACGCATAAATAGATCTGTCATGCTTCGTGCGTTTTATCGATTTATTTCAGAGGGTAAGTTTATAAATCGCTTTTAGAGTTTAATATCCCATGGTAGCAGTGTAGTCGGATAGCGCGTCGTCAAACTTTTGAAAGGTCCCGAGATCGATTCCCACATAAAACAGATTTGGCCACAACTTTTTTTTTGATTTTAATAATGTTTTTTTTAGTTTTTTAAAATTTAAAAAATTTATTTCACATAAGTTCAAAAAATATCATTATTGTAAACAGAATTCGTTGTCTGCTTTTCGCCAATTAGTCAAATTTTCGTCATTTGAATATCTTAAAATATTATAATACTCAAAAGTATAATAATTCAAAAATAAATTGTGTGTAAATAAAAATGGGTAATTTTTGCTCTTTATTGCAATTGGTTTACTACTGAACGTTCTGCAATAAAAACTGTCCGGAGAGACCTTAAGGATGCGAGTGAAAAATCAATTTTTTTCTATTGTTTTAAGAATAAGAATTTATCCAACTCGAGAGGTGGTTAAATATTTTCTCCCGTAGGATTAATTTAATAAAAAAATAAAAACGCGCATTGATTAAATTTTTTATTTTGCGCGAGGTAGTTTTGTGGCTGAGAAAAAAGTTTAAAAAAATTCATTGCAATCATTTTCTGTTCCATATGCGGCAGGTTTATTTATTTACAATATATATATATATTTTTTTTATTTTCATTGAAATGGATTTATCGGGGTAAATATAAGGATTTCTTTAGAATGCGACCCCTTTAAACGAGAAAACAAACTAAAATCTGTTCAAGGTGATTGAGACTTAATTGTTTTAGATGAGCATAAGTCGCTAACGGAACGGTGAATTTACACAAAAAAATTTAACGTATAGAGTTTTATGTTAGCTATACAATGATATAGTTATGTTCTGAGAATCAACAGTACCGTTAGCGAAATTTCAGTCTGTATGATTTTGAAAGAGTCTATAGTTTTATAACACTGATGGATTTCCTAGTTTTAAACATAAGCCTGATTATATTAAAAAATTTGAAACGCTGGTTTAAATGTGTTCATGACCTTTTTTTCTTCTAGTCAATTAAAAATTAATGCTAAATAATGCAAATACCAATTATTATATATTGATTATACATTGTGTTATAAACAAAATTTAGCAATTTTGTATGGATTGTTCTTTTTGGAAAACATAAATTGTTTACAAGATGAATCAGTTTTTGTTTTGTATGCAATTTTAGCGCCAGAATGCGGCGCATAAAACAAAAGGTGTTTTTCTATACGAGACGTAATTATCGTATTTCTCTTATTTAGGTCTTAATAATTTTCAGGTGAGCATATCTCACTAACGATACGAGTGATTTATGCAAAATTTAGTGGTGTATAGGAGTAAATAGTAGCTAGCTAGCTATAATTATTATCTCAATCAACCAAACCGCATTAACAAAATATGCTCACCTAAAAATTTTTCCAGTCTTCATCATTCTTGAAAAAACTTAAAGATGCGGTGCGAAGTCAAACTTTTTGTCTTCAATTTTGATAATTTTTTGTGAAAACATTACCCCTGTCCCCAATAGGCCACAAAATTTTTTTCAACAAAATATCTTTAGTTGTTCAGAAGTTATGACCCCCGAAAATGTTTTTTTTTGACAATTCTATACGTGACAGATTGCTCAATGGGTAATACGATTTACGTTACAAGTTATACACTCAAAGAAAGCTGTTCTTTCTACTTTGATTTGATACCTTGATCGTTAAGATTGGTGCAATATTTGTCGAAATATTGCGTTTCCCGTACAAAAAAACACGCAACTTTTTTCATTAAAAACACCAAACGACGGCAGTGATTTTGTAAAGTTTGCCCAACTTTTTTTTCCTACACTTCGTGTTTTTAGCGAACAAATCGAGGGTTTTTTGTACGAAAAACGCAATATTTCGACAAATACTGCACCAATCTTAACGATCAAAGTATCAAATTAAAGTAAATTGAATCAAATTAAAATTAAATTAAATTAAATCAAATTAAATAGAAAGTAGCAACTTTTTTTAAGTACATAATTAGTAACTTAAATCGTTATACTCATTAAGCAATCTTTCGCGCACAGAATTGTTAAAAAAACACCATTTTTGTGGGGTCATAACATCTGAACCACTGGAGATATTTTGTTGAAAAAATTATTGTGGGCTATTGGCATAGGTGTTTTTGGGGGGGACAGAGGGGTGCACCCCCCCTAGAGCCAAAATTTTGGACCCCCCCTAGAAAAAATTCAGGGTTCCCCCCAAAGCTCGAGAGCGGTCCGGCCTGACCCCCCCTAGCGAGGCTGACCCCCCTAGCCCCCTCCTGACCGATTTGGAAGTATATTTTTTTATTTACTATCAAAAACACGGGTTTTTAGTTAAAAACAGTGTTTAAATACACTTTTTAGGCCTAAATAGGCTGTTTTAATACATAAAATTCAATATTAGACCTAAAACACTTAAATTATTGAGTTTAAAAAATTTTGCTAAAAAATTAGCCCCCCCCCCCCCTGACCCCCCCTAAATTTGAAATCTCGCACCCATGGTCGACCCCCCCTAACAAGCCAGTGGGGTCCGGACCCCCCTGGACCCCCCCCTAAAAAATTTTGGCCTTCCACTTCCACCCGGGGGTGGACCCCCCTAGCGGACCCAACCAAAAACACCTATGGCTATTGGGGCCAGGGTTTTCTTAAAAAATTATCAAAATCGAAAACAAAAAGGTTGACTCCGTCCGCACCGCACCTTCAAGATCTGTATTATAAACATAAGTTATGCCACACGCCACCTGAAGAAAAAACTATGTGCAAACCGCTTTAATGCATATACATATTTTTTGGTATGGAAACCATATTGTTGTGAATGGAAAAAAAAACATAAAAATCCTAGTTTTTATAATAATAAGATCATACTTTATTAAATTTTGCATGTAGTTTTGTTTTTATTTGAAAAGTGCGAAAATATTTGCTAAATTTTACAAAATTGCCTGTATGCTTGTAATATTTAATATTACGTTATGTTTAGTATACAGTTCCGTGCAGCCGCCCTATGTGGTTTTATATTTTCATCTATGCCCCGGTATGTATGTGCATTTTTAAATCTTAAATACGTTTTGACGTTTTGTTAACTTTGAATTAAATTTTTTACCCCGCTATAAAATATTACGAAGGAACCTCGAATCTACATACAGATAACGAAGAGTAATTTGCATTATGATATTAGTAAAAAAAGGCGGGATAAAAAAGGGACACTAAAAAGTATCAGAAAAATTCTTATAAGAAACAATTTTTGAACAAAGACATATCAAACTGTAAGACAAATATTGAAATGTGTCATAAAAAAACGGAATAATAATTCATAAATCGATTGAAAAAAAGTAAATCTCCTCGCAATTTAGTCCTACATTTTACCATTAAAAGTGTAAATTATTAAACGTTTTTTAATGGTAAAATCTAGGAAACAAATTAGGAGCATACATAGTTAGTTAGCACAGCCAGTCTTTTTCATTTTATTTCCTCCAGAAATGCTGCTGCCTTTGCGGGTTGTAACCATAGGTCTTCTACTTTAAGTGTGGTAGGATTTTTGGTGCAGTTGAAAAGGTGGTGGACATCGTGAGGTATCTGGTGGCATTTTGGGCATTCATTTTTGATTAGAGGGTTTATTCTTGATTTGTATGAATTTAGATGATGACAAAATCCGGATCTTAGTTGTGACAGGAGTGTTCTTAATTTTCTTGGAACGTGTTGTTCGCTTTGGTGTATTTCAGGGGGTTTGCTCTTTAGTAGAGGATTGGGTTGGAGTTGAGATAGAGATTCTATTACGAAATAGGTGTGAATGTTAGTTCGGATGGCTTTTTCGGTGAGAGTTGGATTGAAGAAGCTTTCTGCTATGGGGCCATATTTTGATTGGAGGATGTGTTTCATTTCTCTTGGCCTAAATTTGTTTGCTGTGATTTTGTTGGATGGGTGAGTCTGTTGCATAGTCTTGGCAAGAAATTGTGTTGCAAGGAGAGATGTGTGATTTTCAATTGGTAGTACTTTAGTTTCTTGATGAAGATGATGATCTAGTGAGGCCATTTTGTGGCAACCGGTTGCTATCCTGAGGGCTGAGTTTTGTGTTGATTGGAGTTTCTGGTAGTGGGATTTAGAAAGGTTTGGTGACCATATTGGTGTTTCGTAGTTGAGGATGGGTCGCCCTATAGCTTTGTATGAGGCTACTATTGTTTCTTTTTGTTGTCCCCAGCTGGTTCCAGCTAGGGCTTTGAGGATGCTATTGCGCCCAGATGCCCTGTTGTTGATGGTGGTGATGTGGTTGTTGAAGGTTAGTTTTGGATCGAAAGTGACACCTAGGATTTTGGGGGTTTTGTTGAGCGGTAAAAGTTGGTTTTGTATGGTCACATTTGGGTGGTAGTTGTATTCTTGTGAAGATGGGGAGAAAAGTGTAACTGTGTATTTTTCTGTTGATAATTTGAGGTGGTTGAGATTCAGGTATTGGTTTAGAGTGTTGAGATAATTGGTGAGATTGGTTTCCATATTGGTTATGTTGTTTTCAGTGGAGTAGACTGTGGTGTCGTCAGCATAGGAGACGATTTTGACGCCGGCAGGTGGGGGAGGTATGTCCGATATGTAGAAGTTGAAGAGGGTTGGTGAAATGACTGAACCCTGAGGCACGCCTGTTTGTACTATCCTGGGTTTGGAGATTGAGTCTCTGAATGAAGTTTTGTTGATTCTACCTCTGAGATAACCACTTAGCCATTTGATTAGATAGGCTGGGAGGATAGGATAGGAGATAGGATTAGATAGGCTGGCTAGGATAGGAGCATACATGAGCATGGGGGTAGGGTGGGGTCCACCCCCCGCTAACCTCAAAATTTCGGACCCCCTCCCCCTAGAAAAAAATCTAGCCCCCCTTCCCCCCAAAATTTTTAAATTTTGATATCCTGCCCCCTCTGAAATTCTAAATTAACCCCCTCCCCCCCCCCTTCCGAGCCAAATTTTGAGTCTGAATTTAGGTCAAAATTTATTGTCACAAACAAAATTTTGTAGTAAAAAACAGTACTTTTGTACACTTTTTATACATAAATAGCCTATTTTAGTATATAAAATAGTGCTAAAAAACTTAAATAAATGATTTAATGTAACTTTGTTTGAAAACCGGACCCCCTCTGACCCCCTCTCTGGATTTCAAACTGGTTTACCCGGGTCGACCCCCCTAAAAAGTTAGCCCCTGGACCCCCATCCTAGCTTTCAAAGAGCCATTTACCCGGGGTAGCGACCCCCCTCTAGGTTGCCGCTCCATGCTCATGTATAATTAGGAGGAGATTTAACTTTTGAGAATGAACTAATGGAGAACTAATGGATTTGAGAATGATTAATATTCGTTGTTTTTTTTCTATGGTGTTTTCAATTTTTGACAGTTTAGACTTTGATGCGTTTGTTGTTAAAAAATTGTTTTTCATAAGAAATTGTTTGAATTGCAGTGGGCCAAGGTATAACCTGAGCATCAAGGTTGCAGTGTTTGCCCGTCATAATAAATCCAAAATTTTTTGGTTATTTTAGTTTCCTTTTTTAACTCAACTTTTTTTAATAATATAGGGTAACTGACCTAATTTCGGCACCTTTTTTATTTTTTTGAATAAGTTTTTTCTGGCTTTTTCAATCAAGCTAAAATTTGGCCTAAAAATCAAACAATAGCTATATTTGTTATTCCAGTGCAAAATTTGAAGATTTCTGTTACACTTGAAAATCATTGAAGGTTTAAACTTTTTTTTTAAAGTGGCCGAAGTTAAGGCGCGTGCCATTTATTTCGGCCACCTACAAAAAACTGGCCATAACTATTGCTTAAACGAACAATAAAAATTTCTAAAGGTTGCAAATTTACCCTTAGGTATTGTTCTTGGTACATGTAACTTAATTTTCCCGTTTGCGAACTTTAATAGTTATTAGCAAGACTTTAAATAATTATGTCAAAACCTTAAAAAAACAATTTTTAATAATTTGTATTTTTTGTTCAATTTTTTTTTATTTTTGGCTTAAAAAATGTCAAAACAAAGTCAAACGAGCAAAAAAAAATCTTTAATAAATACGTTAGTACAATGATATTTAAAAAGAGCAAAAAACGGCAGGTTCTTTCACCTAAATTTTCAAGTGGCCGAAATTAACGGAATCTTAAAATGCGCAGTTAGTTAAACGCATTGCAAAATGATTTTGAAGAAAATATCAAAACATGAAAATTAACAACTTTGAGCCTTAAATAGAAGATATTTTAAGGTTATATATTGCTTCGTTCTAAATTTGATGCAGTTTAAACACAAAGCAAAAATTAAGAAAATCACAAAAAAATTCACTTTTTGTATGAAAATGTTGATAATGTGGAATAACAAAAATAAAAAAACTTTTGCAAAAACACTTTATTTAACATTAGTCCAGTTACTTTTGTGCTAGTTCTTTTGTGTTTTAAAAATAAGCCAATTTTCTAACACCCTAAATTGGTGGCCGAAATTAAGTCAGTTACCCTACTCTTTAACACATTTCTGCAGATTTGATTTTCCGTCGTAATCTTTAATAATAATTAGTTTAGTCGTGTCATGCATAGTCGTTATAACCGTTTTATAAAACGTTTGTTGTTTTAAATGTTTTTCTTTGCTACGTTACATCGCTGTAATTTATTATTGGTGATTTGATCTTTTTCTTAGTAAAATTATGTATTTGCAATGCACGTATTGATAACAGAGCACATCGGTTTTTAAATTAAAGATAAATTCTATCAGGGTGAAAATAGATGAGTGGTAAAGTAACAACTCGTTCTTTGAAAAAATAACTAAATAATAATTGGTTACATATAGTGTTGTAAAAAGTTACTTTTACTTTTACTTAAAGTAATAAAAGTAACGGATTTTGGATTACTTTTACTTTTACTCGAGTTTTGAAATTTCAATTACTTTTACTTTTACTCTTACTCCACTTTTGAAATTTCAAATACTTTTACTTTTACTTTTACTCGGATTTTCCACTGCAAATACTTAAATTAATTTAAGTAAAATTTAAGTAATTTCAATGGGTAGATTTCCTATCGGCTTGTTGTAAAGTGAATGGTAGAAGATAATTTTTTAAGCCGCTAACACGCTAAAACCATTTATTTTGACTAAAAACCTTATTAAAATGATAATTTATACATAAAATTAGCAAAAAACTTTAAAACAGAGCTTTGGAGCTCCAAAAACCGGTGTTTTGCTCCGTTTCAAAATTACTTTTATTATACCTTTACTCTTACTTTTACTTAAAGAAATAGGCCTTACTTTTACTTTTACTTTACTTAAATAAAATTTCGACCATTACTTTTACTTTACTTATATTAAAAAATCACAAATTACTTTTACTCTTACTTTACTTAAATTAAACTTTTTCAAATTACTTTTACTTTTACTTAAAATAATACAAAATCAATACTTTTTACAACACTAGTTACATAACCGCTGAAAACTTTTTTTTTAAATTTTTCTCGCTCGCGGGTTTATTGTTTATTTCTTCCTTTTTCAGCCTGGAAGACTATGGCTTTAGAACAAAGTTCAAGAAAATTAAATACAACTTTACAAGAATCTAATAAAATAAAGTAGGGTAACTGACTCAAAAATAACAGCCGATGGCCGAAATTAAGTCAGAATTTAAGTCAGTTGCCTTGTTATGTGAACTTAAGAAGCAAGAACTTTTTAGTGAAGTTAAAATTTACCTTATTTTACCAATTACACAGTAAATTTTCAACTATTTTTGTATTTTATGTAATTTGGCAGTTTCTAATTTTCAGCGCGCTGAAAAATCATTTTTTCAACACGGTTAAACTAAGCGGAAACGCCTTTTTTTAGTCGACTAAACAGTTTTAAACACCTTTTTTGTTTTTCCTAACCCTAAGAAAAACCTAAAAATCAAGCTAACTTTTATCATGATAGAGTTTCAGATTTTTCAGTGCGCGCTTAAAATTATCACTAGCGGCCTGAAAATTAGAATCTGCCTGTAATTTCTCAGCGGGGGTGTGACCTCTTAACTATGGACAGGAGCTAAATTTCAACAATTTTCGCCTGTACGGTTAAAACTGATTATAAAAATACTAAATCTCATTAAAAACAATTGAAGAACATAAAACGCTAAATGTAAAAAGCTTGAAAAATCGAAAGAATTTTACTTTATTTATTTAGAAAAACGAGCTCTTGACAGATTTTTTTTGTTTTTCTAAACGTGTTTGAGAGGCTGTTTCTATATAGTTATAATTTACGCAAAGGAAATTTTGAAATCAGTTAAATTTAATAAAAAAATTTGAAACGTTTTTATACCATTTTTGTAAGAAAAATGATTGATTGATCGGTGTAAATAAAAGAAAAAAAAACAAAACCAAATATGTCATTGTTTGCACAGAATTTTTGATGTTGCTTTTTTGCTTTCTGCATAAATATATTCAATACATTTTGATGATATAACAAATAATTTAGTTGTGTTTTTTTATTCAATTAAGTTTACAGCTTTTGAAGAGATTAAAATCACAAATGATTAAGTAATATCAAACTTCAAAATAATTATTTCTTTAAAATTTTTTTGGAATAGATTTATTGTGGTAAGAATGTATTGCGTCAAACTGCAGGTCCTGTTGCATTTAGCGTTGCATATTTCTTAGTCGGTTTTAGTAAGATTTTGTGGTTTTAAAAACGGTTTCAGCCGTGCAAGCAAGTTATTGCAATTTAATTTGTAGTCCATACTTATAAGAAGTCACATCCTCACCGTACAAACAACAATAAGGAAATAGTGGATGTAATCTAAAATTAAGAAAAAAGTTTTAAAATATTATAATCGACCGAAGTCACGTAAGGAATAATTTGCATACGATTTGGTTAAAAAGTGCGCAACTGTCGAAGCACCTTAAAATTTTTTGTTGGAAAATGGCCCAAAAATTGTTGAGCGTACTATTACTGAAATAAACATACGGAATGACCATTGAGCTGCGTTACCCCTATGCTTACGCAAATAATTACGTGGCGTTCAATTTTTAAATTTGATTTGCAAAAGCATTGCTGAAATAATTGAGTTTACACTGCGTAGTTCTGAGACTACTCCACGTTTGTGATATTTTACTTTTTAAAATTTACATAAAAAATATACAGTGCTGAATAAGGGGAAAATGCAATTATATATTAGTTTTTACACATTAGTATAAACATGGTGTAATATTGTGAAACACTCGCAGGGAGATATTTCGGACCATTCCCAGTAATTTTTTTCTCGCAAAATACTTTCGGGAAAGTGACATTCGAAAAATGACATTCTGGTAAAAATACCATCGGCATCGGGTAATTTCACATTCGGAATAATTGACCGACCATCGATCAATTTAGCTTGATTTTTAGGTTTTGCTTAGGTTAAGGAAAAATAAGGCCGAAGGTCAATCAGTCATATTGTCAACTTACCCGATTATATTTTTACAGAATGTTATTTGTAAGAAAGTCAAATGTTGAATAAATTTTTACGATGGTTGAATTACGTGAAGCCATTTTGGACCGCTTCAACTCAAAATTGTCTTTCCTAGTCTAAAGTATTCCTTGGATGTCCCAAACTGCGCGATTTTTAATTCAAAAAAAAAAACCCAACACACACAAACACACACACACACACGATGCACGATCAATCACGAATCACCATTAATTAAATAGTCTAATTGAAAGCAAAAGTTCAAGAGAAAAAACAAATAGGTCTTAATAATTTAAATAAACGATTTATTTGCAACCAACAAATAATTTTTGTAGTTTTTTTTTGTGCCAGTAGTAATAATAAATACTAAATTAAATTGTTTGTTTTGGAAAGTTTTGGGAAAAAATTTAGAAAACACTTTTCATCGTCATGTTTGCCGAAAAAGCCATGTCTTTAATTAAGGAATTGGAGCGCGATCGCGAATCAATACCAGCTTTCAATGTAAATTTTTATTTTCAGTCCAAGTTTCATGTTTTTTTTTTAATTTTCCCATTCTTCACTCTGCTCCACACATAAACAAGTTTGTCCGGAGTTTGGGGGGAGGTTAAACCCCAAATTAGGGAGGGGGGGGGTGTAAATCCGAAAAACGCAAAATACCCATATCGTTTTTTCTGGATTGCATTTTACCCATAATGTTTTTCGATTTAAAAAAAGGTTAAAAAAGCGCTAATTTTAGGTCAAAAAGCCTTTTTCTTGCATTTTTAAGCTTTTTTTATTTTTAAGCTTTTTTACTGTTTAAAACATTCATTTTGACCTCAAAACTTAAGTTTTGAGGTGGTTAAAAGTCATTGTAAAGACATTTTTTCCTCAAATTTTGGAAAAAATTAGAAGGGGGTAACCTTTTTCTCCCCTCTCCCCCAACTTCTGAGTGGGGGGGGGAGGGTAAACCCTCCTTCTCAGAATTTAGGGGGAGGTTAACCCCCAACCCCCCCGTGCCCATGTATGCTCTGCTCCCCTTTAAACGGTCCAGCAGAGAGATAATTGCAATAATATATGCTAATGCAACCATACATGAGCATGGACCGGCAAGCTAAGGGGGGTGGCTACCCCGGGTAAATGGCTCTTTGAAAGCTAGGGAGGTCCGTAACCCCCCCTCCTAGCTTTTTAGGAGGGTCGACCCGGGGTAGACCAGCTCAAAACCCAGAGGGGGGTCAGAGGGGGTCCGGTTTCCAAACAAAGTCACATTAAATCATTTTTAAGTTTTTTAGCACTAATATAAAATTTTATATACTAAAATAGGCTATTTATGTATAAAAAGAGTACAAAAGTACTGTTTTTTTACTACAAAACCGTGTTTGTGACAGTAAATTTTGACCTAAATTTATATCCTAAAATTTGGCTCCGAGAGGGGGGGAGGGATCAATTTAGAATTCAAAGCATACATGGGCACGAGGGGGGGTTGGGGGGTTAACCCCCCCAAATTCTGAGAAGGGGTGTTTAACCCCCCCACTCAGAAGTGGGGGGGAGAAAAAGTTAACCCCCCAATTTTGGAAAAATGAAGAAAAAAATGTCTTTAAAATGACTTCTAACTGCCTCCAAACTTAAGTTTTGAGGTCAAAATGAATGTTTTAAGCAATAGAAAGCTCAAAAATGCAATAAAAAGGGCTTTTTGACCCAAAATTAGCGTTTTTTAGCTATTTTTCCTTCAAAATCGAAAAACGATATGGGTAAAATGCACTCCAGAAAAAAAAACGATATGGGTATTTTGCGTTTCTTGGATTTTAACCCCCCCCCCCTAATTTGGGGTTTAACCCCTCCCACTCCGGACCAACTTGCCCATGTATGATTCAGAGGGAGGTAGGGTGTCAAAATTTAAAAAAAATTGGGGAGAGGGGGCCCTTTAGATTTTTAGGAGAAAGGGTCCGAAATTTTGAGGCTGGGGAGGTGAACCCCACCCCTACCCCCCTATGCCCATGTATGAATGCAACAACAAAAAATTTTGATTTATTTTAATAAATAAAATTATTAGCATGTTAATTATTAGCAGTCTCAATCTCAACCATGGGGGAAATTTTTTCGCCCCTCCTGGCTTGTTTTAGCGCCTACCCTTTGCATAATCTGCATAGGGAAGATAAGTTTCAGGTAATGCAACAACAATTAGCATGTCAATTTTTAAACATCATTGTATCCTAATCCTTGTTTTGATTTTTTTACCTCGTCTTGGTTTTGATTACAGAATTGTTTTCCTTTCCTTTGGCAGTTAAGTGCTACTAAGAGACGAACACAAGCAAAAAAAAACAATACCAAAAGTATATTTCATTTGAAGACGCATTTGTTTTCCCTGTAAAATTATTTAAAGAATCCCCCAGTTAACATAAATCAATATTGACTTCACAATTAGCAAAGTAATATTGTGTTGTGTAAAACGCTTTAAAAACCTCCTATTTCAATTCAAGCGAAATTCAGCCTTTTCCAAATTGTTAAATTTCTTTGGTGGTGAAATGAAATTCATTCAGAGTGGACATTTCTTTAATGACTATTAAATGAACTTTTTGTTGGATTATTGTAGAAACCTATCAATAGATTTTTTTGTGCTCTAAAAACTCAAAAGTTTGTCATTCTTTTTTGTTTCAAAAATTTATTTTGAATTTATAATAATTTTTTAAATATTGAAATTATTAGATACTATTTTTGAAAATGATTGTTACAGGAAGACAGTGTAAGGCACACGACTGAAGAATGCAAGACATTATTCGAACAGAACAGCTCTGACTTGTAAGTTTAAGTTGTTATTAAAACTTGTTCACCGAAAAAAAATTTTTACTAAGTGTATCAAATTAATTTTTATTAAAGATCTCCAGACAAAATAATTAAAAAGTAATATTTAATTAAAAAATCATTTAATTAACTCTATAAATGCCTTTGATTATGATTTGATTATGATTTGATAAGATTTTTTTTAGTTTGGTTGTGGGTTTTCAGACCTGTGCACGGAATTAGAAATGCCCCCTGCGCTTTTTTATTGTCTGTGCCCTGCCCTCTCTCCCGGTTTTAATTCCCCCGCTTTAAAATAAAAAAATACTGGGAAATATGCGCCATTTTTAGACTTCTGCCCTCCCTCCCTCCAGGGTTTTATATAAAGGGAAAATTCAAATAGGATGGGAGGGAAAGGCAAATTTTTTAAAACGTGAAGGGTAGACAGAAAAGAAAGAGAAAAAAAAAGGCAAAAAAACAAAATTTGAATAAAAATATAGGTCTAAAATGGCTTAAAATGCGTTAAAATAGACTAAAAACTACAAAAATAGGTCAAAATGGTGCAATAATTTTATTTATTTTTGGGCAGGGAGGGGGCAATCTAAGGAGGGGGGCACAGCCACTTATACAGCAAAGAAAAGCATTTTCAAACCCTGCACAAGTCTGCTTGTTTGACAATCTCATATTTTTTTGCAATTTTTAGCCTATTTTAACGCAATTTAACCATAGATGAAAACGGTCACCAACGCTAGAGGGGCTTTTAATTTACCCCAGGTAAATGACATTTCAAAATCTAGGAAGGGGGTCCCAAGGGGGGGTTTGGACCCCTTATTTTTTAGGAGGAAGGGTTGACCCGGGGTCGAAAATTTTGACACCTGGAGGGGAGTCAAATGGGGTCCAGTTTCCGAAGCAAAATATTTTTAAACCATTAAATGTTTTTATAGGATAAAAATACTACATTTTATTACATAAAAAGCAACATTCTAATATAAAAAAAGTGTAAAAACATAAATTTTTGTTAAAAATTAACTTTTGGAAGAAAATTTAAGATAAAAAAATAGTTAAAATTTTCTCAAGAGTGAAGGTGAGCGTGGGAGGGGTCAAGTTTTAAATTCTAGAGGGGCTCACGGGTCAGGGGTAAAAAAATTTAAAATTTAGGGGGATGGAAGGCTGGATATTTTTCTAAAGAAGTTCCCTAAAGTTTTGAGGTTGTGGACCTCACCCTACGCCCATAGGTGGGCGGCCTCTCGGATTTGGGGAGGTATTACCAGACCACCGAAAATTGAGGGAGGAGTGTCGCAAAAAATTTTTAGGGTATACCTCAAATACCCCATTTTTAGCGTTTTTAGTACTGGGATCCCTGAAATTTTAAGGGGGGATGTCCGAGAAACCACCCCCAAATTTTAAGGAGGGGGAGTGTCGGCTATAATCGAGATTTTTAAAGGGAGTAACCCCACTCCCGCCAAACCCTGCCCACCTACGCCTACCCCCCATTTATAAATTTAACCCATTTTAAGACTATTCTTGGGATTTTTTTGTGTTTTTCTTGGATTTATATCTCTGCTTTTTTTTCGTTTTGATGTCCACAGTTCACGGATTCATTTTTCTGCGGATGAGAAGGGAGGTTACAACCATAGGTGGGCTGGAGTGAGTGGGAATTATACCCCCAAAAATCCTGACTATAGCCGTCACCCCCTAAAATTTGGGGGTACCCGAGACAGACACCCCCATAAAATTTGGGGGGTCCCTCAGTACTAGAAACGCTAAAAATGGGGTATTTAACCCCAAAAAATTTTTTGGGACACCGCCCCAAAAAAAAATTTCGGAGGTCGGGTATACCCCCCAAATCTGAGAGTCTGCCCACCTAAACCATACATGAGCATAGGGGGGAGTAGGGTGGGGCCCATCCCCCTAGCCTCAAAATTTCGGACCCCTCTAGAAAAAATTTAGGGTCCCCTTTCCCTTAAAATTTTTAAATTTTGATACCCTGCCACCTCTGAAATTCTAAATTGAGCCCCTCCCTCCCCCTTCCGAGCCAAATTTTGGGTATGAATTTAGGTCATAATTTATTGTCAGAAACACAATTTTGTAGTAAAAAAAACAATATTTTGTACTCTTTTTATACATAAATAACCTATTTTAGTATATAAAATTCTATATTAGTGCTAAAAAACTTAAATAAATGATTTAATGTGACTTTGTTTGGAAACCAGGCCCCCTCTGACTCCCCTCTGGATTTCAAACTGGTCTACCACGACCACGGGTCGACCCCTCTAAAAAACTAGAGAGGTACGGATCCCCCTGGACCCCCCTCCTAGCTTTCAAAAGGCCATTTACACAGGGTAGCCACCTCCCATAGCTTGCTGGTCCATGCTCATGTATGGTTTACAAAAACCAAAAGTGAGCATCCTCGAATTTGGAGGTATACCCCTTCTTCCCCACCAACTTATGGAGTACATACGAGTGGTATACCAAAAATTTTAGAAAAAAGTCAATAAGGGTCTGATTCTCGAATCTCAAAATAAAATACTATTGAACCATTAATTGTTTATTTTTAGGATAGATAAGGTTAAGGTTAGGTACTCCAGTATTAAATAAAATGCTATTCAGCTGTAAAAATGTTCTTAAAAAACAAAAGTCTAAAATTTACGGTTTTGGAAGAAAATTTAGGTTAAAAATAGTACTTAAAGTTTTCTCAAGTGAGGAGGGGTCAAATTTAAAATTTTAGGAGGAATCAATCTGCGGTAAAAGATTTTAAAATAGGGCGCCCCTGAATTTCTTACTAGAGAGGGAAAGGGAGCCACGTATGCAAGGTGTACCCCACCCTTACCCTTCCCGCCTCCGTATCTTACCCAGCTCCCCGAACGACCAACTTTGTATTTTCATTTTCAATATTCTGTGTTAAAATAAATAATATTCAGACCTGTGCACGGTCTGAAAATGCCCCCCCCCGTTTTGTTGGAGGATTTCCCCCTTTCCCGTTTTATTGCCCCCCCCCCCGCCAAAAAATGAAAAAGTACCCTAAAAATATGACGCCATTTTTGACCTATGATGACGCCATCATCGCGAATTTTTTGCAGTTTTTAGCCTATTTCAATGTATTTTAAGCCATTTTAGACCTATTTTTACCTTATTTCCGCTTTTTTTGTCCCTTTTTTCCCTTTTCCCTTCTTTTTTTCTCCTTTTTTTCTCTTTTTTTTTCTTTCCCCCCTGCTTGCCCCCCCCCCGTTTTATTGCCCCCCCCCGTTTCAAAAAAGTTGCCCCCCGTGCCCCCCCCCCCCGTTTTGGAATTGCCCCCCCCCCCCCCCGTTTTAACCCCGGGGGGGGGGCAGTGCACAGGTCTGAATATTGCGCCACGCGCCAACGTGTACTTTTTAGCAACAAAGTTCTAGTTGACAAAACTCAGTCTGCTGCCTTGGGAGGAGTGATTCGAGCAAGACATGCAATTATTCAAAGAAACAAACGATGTCTGGTAATGAATAATTGATTTATGCGCCCACGGGCCGATTCACTTAATATTGTGTTGTTTTAGCTGGGTGCTATGTTATAGTTTTTTAAAACTCTTGATAATGTGTTATTTTCGTTCCCTGTTTTCTTTTTTTCTTAGAAATCTTGTTGTATTTCTTATCCAAGCAGAATAAAATTCTTATTTTAAAATTTTTATGTTTATTTTGTGTTAAATTACAGGCTAATTAAAGGTGTAACTCCTCTCCAACTGGCGTTAAGACTTTATTAGTTTTTATTAAAAAAAGAGAATCGACATGGAATTATTAAAGTACCAATTTATTCTATTTAATCAAGAATTATGATAAGGTTCCTTTAAAGAAAAAAACATCAAAACATGTAAACAACGTGCTTACACAGACCTGTGCACTGCCCCCCGGGTTTTATTGGGAGGTGGGCAATTCCAAAACGGGGGGGAGCAACTTTTTTGAAACGGGGAAGCAAGCAGGGGGGAAAGAAAGAAAAAGAGAAAAAAAGAAGGGAAATCGGACAAAAAAAGCGAAAATAAGGTAAAAATAGGTCTAAAATGGCTTAAAATACATTGAAATAGGCTAAAAACTGCAAAAAATTCGCGATGATGGTGTCATCATAGGTCAAAAATGGCGTCATAATTTTAGGGTACTTCTTCATTTTTTGGCGGGGGGGGGGGCAAATCCTCCAATAAAGTGGAGGGGCATTTCCAGACCGTGCACTGGTCTGCTTGCATGACACGTTGTTTGTTAACGCGCGTTTTGTGGAATGACCTTTGTAGGTTTGATGCTAAAAAGTCACAGTTACGACTTACGAGTAATTTATGCGATTTTAACGCATTCTAACGACGAAAAAAGTTAAAACATCATCAGACTCTCTGCGTGCCTTTATAAAAAATCTCGTTATTTTATTTGATAAAAATAGTGTTTGTACGATTTTGCAAAACCATTCTATCAACACAACTATAACCATAGGTGTTTTTGGTCGGGTCCGCTAGAGGGAGGGGGGTCCACCCCCGGATGGAAGGCCAAAATTTTTTAGGGGGGTCCGGAGCCCCCTGGCTTTTTAGGAGGGGTCGACCCCGGGTGCAAGATTTCAAATTTAGGGGGGGGGGTCAGGGGGGTCCAATTTTTTAACAAAATTTTTTTAACTCAATATTGAATTTTATGTACTAAAACCGCCTATTTAGGCCTAAAAAGTGTATTTAAACATTGTTTTTAAATAAAAAACCGTGTTTTTGACAATAAATAAAAAATATACTTTCAAATTGGTCGGGAGGAGTGGGGGGGGGACGGGGATCAGCCTCGCTAGGGGGAGGTCAGACCGGACCGATCTCGAGCTTGGAGGGAGGGGGGAACTTGGATTTTTTCCAGGGGGTGTCCAAAATTTTGGCTCTAGGGGGGGTGGACTCCTCTGTCCCCCCAAAAAAACACCTATGACTATGACGCTAAATTATTAACTGTTTCTGTACATAGGTGGCTTACTCTCTGGAACGTATTCAAAGGCTTAAAAAGCATCGCTGGCAAACAGGAAGCGTGTTACCACCAGACATAAAAGTAAGAAAAAAATAAATTTTCCAAAAGTTTCATGAATCATGTCTATACCTCTTGTACCCCTAAAATTTCGGTCTAAACAAGCTACAAAAAACACAACCCCCCCCCCAAAAATGTCGGGGGTCGGGTATAACTATTCCTTCCAAAAAATTTGGGAGGCTGGCCTTCTATGGAGGCAAGATCCGTCTAAGCTTGATGGACAAAACTCCGTTTAGTATGTACAAAAATGGTATGGGGAAAAATTCAGGTGGCGACGTGAGCATATCTCGCTAACAGTGCGGTCTGTGTATACAAAAACTTTATTAGTGTATTGTGTATACTATTTAAACATTCAAAGTTAGATATACATTAATAATATTATTTTATCGTTCAAAATCAACCTTTCTGTTAGTGAAATATGTCCACCTGAAAATTTTTTTAGTCCACTTCACTTTTCTAGAAACCTTGGTTTGTTCATAGAAAATCCGAAATTTGAGGTTGTTGAGTTGTGATCGCCATTTAAGAGACTGAGCTTCGGAGGGAGATTCGTTTTAAATGGACGGAGCTCTGGAGCGTCATATCTAATTTCGCCGCGTTAACCGATATCCATTTCATTTTAGCAAAACCTGTCCGAACTGGAAAGCGAATGGTTCTTAAACTACAGCAACACCCTGGCCAGGTACATGATGAAAATAGGCGCCAGACCCGACAAACCTTCGGCCGGCCTGGACCTCACCCAAGACACCCAACCGCCAACTAGACTTTTCATTCGGGTTAGTTTAGTTTAGTACAGTAGTTAATGGTTTTTATTCAGTATTAGTGATGTTCTCCGAAGCTCCGAGCTCCGGAGCAGAGCTTCGTTTTTCGGAGCTTCATGGTTTTTATTCTTTAGTATTTGTGATGTAGATGTTAAACGGAGCTCCGAAGCAGAGCTGGAGTTATAAAGCTCTTGAGCGCCGCTCTATTTTGTACTATTTTCATTAATAAATTAAAAAGCAAAAGAACACGCTGTGGCGCATATTTTGATATAACTGATGTTAACTCGATACCCTGAATAGTTTTTATCAAGCAAATAAATTTTAGAATCGCGTTTTTTTAAATAGAAATCGTATGTTTTTTTTTTTTTGGTTTTTTACTCGCCGGATTTTAAGTTTTCAATTTGGTTAAAATTTCGCTTGTCCTTGTCCAAAAACTTTACTTCTGCAGGTAATTTTGTAATCGTACTGAACTGACCGCAAATTGATTTGGAGCTTTGTTCCGATTTGGGTAAAGGCAGAATATATTTTTTTAAAACATAATTTTATTTCCAAATTCCATTCATAGGCGGGTATATTATGCACTATTTTTTAATTGTCTAGCTTTTCTATGTTACACGGCACTACTAGCGTCTTTATTTTTCGGTTAAAGAGTTATTGTTTTTTAACTGTTTTCAGGTAAGGGTACTAAACGACATTGGATTAACCACTTACTGATGGAAAAACAGTGCAGCTGAGAACCAATCAAATAGTAAGTACTGAGAAACAAATTTTTAGAGTTTTATTTTGCTGACGTTTTTCAATTGGTTTTTAAAAATGATTTCAGTTTTAAAGTCAAGTTTTTTATTTCTCCGGTTTCGCGGCTTGTTTTTTTACAAATCTCCCAGCATGTGAATTATTTTTAGGTAAGATTTTTACACCCTGTGTTACCATGTTTCGTATTTTTATTAATGTTTTTTTTACTGGTTGACAACTTTTTTCATAATAATAGATAACTTTTTTATTGTCACACCGTATATTTTCTACAATAACCGTGTCATCTTTTTTTAAGACTTCTCTTCCAAAACGGGACTGTGAGCCGTACATTCAACAAGGATTGTTTGGAACAAATTCCAACCTAGCTGATTTTATTCCCAATGACGATACGTTTTAAAAGCTGGCAACAAGGACTACTACAACAACAGGTGTTAGATATCAAGGAGCCGTTTAACACAGAATATTTGCTTCTTGTATTAATGATGCTTTTGCTATCAAATTCGTGTTCCGTAGTTCTGGACATTTAGAAAAAGGATTTACGAAGCTGCGGTTGGCCATTTAGAAAAGGATTTACGGAGCTGCGGTAAACATTACTTATCTTATTTATATTTTGAAACATCGGAGAAGATCATATAAATTTGTTAATGCTATTTTTCTTTTTGCTGTCAAATTACGGAAAATTTATCGACATGAAACTTTATAAGATGATTTTTACGATTAACAAATTTTGTTTAATTTTTAGACATTATTGTGCATTAAAAATATCTTAATTACATTTTTTTTTGGTTTTTAATTAAATTGTATAATGACATTACACCTTGGACCAAATAAGTTATATTTGGAAATAAATTCTGTGTTATGTTTGTCAATATTCTGAAAAAAGCATTGTTACTTAAATAAATTTAGTGTTATGTTTGTCTATATTCGGTAAAAAAAGCATTGTTACTTTTTTAACATAACAACTAAGCTTTCATAATAAAACTCGGTTTAGTAAAACGGGTCCGTATAAAAACATCATGGATAAACTCACCATAGATAGATAAGTATTTATTTGTCAAAGAATACTAAAACAACAAAAAGGGCGAATAAAGGTATATAAATACACTAAACGTACCGCCTAATAAACAATACAGAACTTATCTAAGTCATCACATTTATCCAACATAGGATTAAAATTAGCTAAGTTGTTGCTAGAAACAATTTTATTATTAAGAGAATTCCATACTGTCACTACTCGCTGTGTGAAAAAGTGTTTCCGTACGTTATTAATATATTTCTCAGTAAGTTTTAACTTATAAACATTACCACTTAACTCATAACTAGAATTATCATATAAAAAACAATTGGTTAAAATTTATATCAACATTACTGTGTATAATTTTAAAAACCATACACAGATCAAATTTTATTCTTCTTAGTTCAGACTTTCCAAATACAAATATTTTAGGCGAGCATGATAATCTGAGTGGGGTAAGTTACATTTATAAAACAATATTCGAGTGAAAAACTTCTGAACCTTTACTTAAACATTTTATGTCTCCAATGGTACAAGGATTGAATACAGGTGTATTTGTTTCTAATAAAGGACGCACGTAAGTTTTGTAAGCACGAACAAGAAAAAAAGGATTTTTACTTTTAAAACAACGTCATATTCTCATTGAATTTCATACAAAGTACACTTTACTAGATATTTGAGTACAGTGTGTTGAGTATTTAAGATCACTGGTAATACATACCCGAAGGTCTTTTATTTGAGCAACATTTTCAATGCTATTGTCATCCAAAGTGTATAAACATTGTGAGATTTCCAACAGATAAAATTGCGCACTTCTGAATGCAACATTTCATTTCCCAATCTTTGGCCCATTTAGTGAACCATAGGCCAAAATCATTTATAAACGTTACAAAATCATCATAGTGGTGTAAATTCACCATAAATTAAATGCGTTTGCAATATTACCTTTAAATTTTGGCCCTTGGGAAATTCAACTAAATTTTATTATGATAAAATTTAGTTTGTTTAAGGCTTTTGTTCCAAAAAGTTGTCAAAAACATTTTTAATGATTTTATGATTAAAACTAAACTTTTTTAACAATTTTTTATTTGTCAATCGCATTAAAAATTATTATTGTGATAACGTTGCACCACTTCTGGTGATTTCGCATGTCAGCAGTAAAACGTATTAATAATGCACCAATACCAGACTAATACCAGATCCCACAATTATCCACAAAGTTTTTTATTCAGGGTACGGGCTAAATTTTTCGGAAACGAGAAGTGGAAGCAAGCAGGGGATAAACAAAGGAGCAAAGCGAAATTTAAGTAAAAATTGGTCTAAAATGGCTTAAAATGCATAAAATAGAGTTAAAAAATGTATAAAATAATCTTAAAATACGCTAAAAACTGCAGAAAGTTCGCGAAAATGGCATCATAATAAATCTAATACTAAATGTTATCTCTTCTTCCATTCTGAAATACTCGGAGGCATTTATACATATCTCATTTAAAAATAGACATTTTAAAAATAATGTACAAGGTTGTCTATCGATGGTACATTTTTACAGAAGATACACAATGGAGAACTTGATAATTTCTAGTTATAGAGTATATGTCTATTATATAGAAATATAGTATATAATATATTTCTTCAGACATATGCACATTTCTTGAAATACCTCTCCCGTTTTATTTATGAATTCAAAAACCCCCCCCGCTCAAAAAATGAAAAAGTACTCAAAAATTACGGCGCCATTTTTGACATATTATGACGCCATCATCGCAAAATTTTTGCAGTTTTAGCCTATTTCAATGCTTTGAAGTCATTTTTGACCTATTTTTATCTTACTTTAGCTTTTTTGGTCCCTGTGTTCCCTAGTTGTCCCCTCCCCCACTCAAACCCCAAGTAGGCAGTGCACAGGTCAGTTTCTTATTATTGTTTATTTTCTTATATAACCGTTTCCCAGCAGTATAACATGACAATTCTTCTATCCCTAACTTCTTGATATGTGGGCCCAACGTGGTGGCCGACCGACGGCTCATGGGGGGGTCCACACCCCGGGGTGTGGAGGTTTTTGACCTTAGGGGGGAAGGTCACACCCCGGTGTTTTTTTTTTGAAAAAAAGCACCGGGGATTTGGGGTGTTTTTCCGTTTTTGACCAAAATTGACAATTTTTTGACGAAATTTGACCATTTTTTAAGCATTTTTTGGGATTGTATTGGTGGGGGGGGGTGGTCAAAAATGGGCCTTAGGGGGGGGTCAGGGGTTCAGGGGGTGATATGGGGGAGGGGTCACAACTGGGCCTTGGAGGGGTAGGTCTCAGAGGCCGTAGGGGGGGGGGGTGACCCCACCCCCCCCCCCCCTCGGTGACCTATTAGTACCAATATAATAATTATCAATGCCGTTCGAGTTAACTATGGTACTTTTAAAATTTAGTGAATCAAGAGCATTTCAATCCACTGACTTTTTTTAGCTTATGTAGTGATACTGTTTTGCTAAAGGATTTTTTATAATTCTTTACAACTTTTTAACTTGAAAGGTTTTATCCATTAATTGTATACATGGCATTTTTAGGCTCATAGTAATTTAATCCTGTAATTTATTATACTATGTAAATAAATAAATAAATAAATAAATTTATTTTGTCATGTAAATACATAGGCCAAAAAGACACAAAAACTTGTAAACGTTACAGCATTAAAAGTTTGGATTAACCTATAGAAAACATTGAAATAAAAGAAAACTACTAAAAAAACAAAAAAAAAAACAAATAACCCCAATATATCGTCCAAGAAATGATCAAGACCAACTAAAAAATTATATTGTCAATAGGATTCCAAATTCTACTCCCTAAACAGCCCACACAACCAACCCTAAACCATAATGATCGGGTTACCTGCAGAAAAAATAAAATTGTTGAAGATAAAGATCCTAGTACACATTATAGCATCCTTTCTCATGGTAGAATTCATGAGAAATTACAAAAACCATGTAAGTTACGATAAAATTTTTGTCTGGTTTGCTCACAAAAATTGGTGCTTAAAATTAAATTCGTAAATTGATTAATGGGTACAGAAGATGAGACCGATTGCGCGAATCAAAAAACCGAGGCCCCTGAAAAACCCGTTGATACAAAAGGAATAAAAGAAGGCGCGTTCAATAAATTTCTTAGATAAATAGTTGGTATTGAACAAATAAGCAACGACACTAAAAATGAAAATGATTATTGTTATCTCTTATTTTTATAATTGTTATAACTTTGACGTATAATTTTAAATGTTGTTAGTGATTAGCCTACAAACAATGTTTTTTTTGTTACTAATAGACTATTGCACAAAATTTGATAAAATCTTCTGCCAAAATGAATCTTCTCGAAAAATGACTAGAGTTTTAACAACCAGGTTTTTTGCTGGGTATTTAAGGGTGTAAAACCTGTTTACTTATTATACATCCCATCAACTTAGTGTAATAAGCGTGTGCGGTGGACTGTTCGAAGTGGCTTTGACGAAGGTTTCCGCTCATAAACAGTTTTCTATGTAGCGAAGACTTTTCAAACATTTTATACAAATAGTTTTTCTGGCTTGCTGCATAGGAAACAGACCTGGTGAATGGTCTGGAATCCCCCGTCCCTTTTTATTGCCCCCCCCCTCCCCTCCCGCCAAAAAAATAACAAAAGTACCCTAAAATTATGACGCCATTTTTTACCTATGATGACTCCATCATCGCGAATTTTTGCCTGTTTCAATGTAAGTCAGGGGAGACTGATTTTTACCTTATTTTCGCTTTTTTTTGTCCCTTTTTTCCCTTTTCCCTTCTCTTTCTCTCTCTCTCCTTTTTTTCTCCCTGCTCGCCCCCCTCCGTTTTGTTGCCTCCGTTTCAAAAAAGTCTGCCCTCCGTTCCCCGCTAAGAAATTACATTATAACTAACATTTTATAGGGCAGACTTGTGCATTGTCCCCGGAGACTTTTATTGGAGGGGGGAAATGAAAACGGTGGAGGACACGGAGAGCAGCACTTTTTTCAAACAGCAAGAAGGGGAATGCAAAATGGGGGAGGGGTGTTCAATAAAATAATGTTTTAATTGGTCTTTACTATCAAATTTAAGTTACTTTCGTTTGTAATCTTGATAAGACGACGCTAGGACTGGAACCCTCCACTTTAAATTTTTATATAGAACACACAAACATTTAACCTGTAAGGAAAGTACCGTAATCATGCAAATGTTACCTGATTATTGATTAGTGGCGGTATTGACAGGCAATAACCCGCTTATAATAACATCTGTTGCTATATTATTTTATTTTTGCATGCAAATCTTAATTATACGTTTTGAAACATATAATTTTTAATATAAATCAACATACATAATTAGTGTGATGTCATTATTAAAGACACCAGGGTTTCGTCTTTCGCCTTTCGTCTTTTAAAAAAACATTTGCATGATTACGGTACTTTCCGTGCAGAAGCAATGTTTGTGTGTTCTATAGGCACCTTGCACTGGAACTCGGTTTATACATGAAGTATACAATACGCAGCGAGTCACCATACAGAAATTTACCGATCCCTCATTCTTTTGTTTTTCCTTATTTTCAAGGTTGGGAAAGTAAGTTTCAAAAACGTTTTTCTCAATTCATGCTTAGCTGTAATTCAATATAATTACTCATTTTTGAGTTGTTAATGTTTCTCGAAATCAAGAATATTAAGATATCAAATTGTTTTTGACAAATTTTTTCTTTGTTTTATGCACTTTTTTTTATTGAAAAATCGGGGAATATTGCGGATTTCATTTTTTGTAGGGGGGGGGGGGGGGGGGCGGATTTGCGTACAAAAAGAATTTCAGGGAGGGAGGGGGTCCCGCCGCCTGCTCATAGCTAACATGATCAAGTGAGAATTAGCTAAAATATGACTTGAATTTATACAACATATAGGGTAGTGGATTCTAGGACACAAGGGTACTGGACACGATGGTACTGAGCTAAGAAAAAATACATTTTCCACAAATATGTAAATTTTTTAAAACTGAATGAGCTGAACTCAATATTAATCGTTTAAACGCGTAGACAATTAAATGTTACATAAGTCGTTTCGTTTTTAATTATAAATAACATTTTTGCTTGCTTAAATATAATGCAATTTAATACCAAAAAACATTGCAAACTGTTTAAAAACATCGTACTAATTAAACAAAATTTTTAAAGGTCATTTTACACACAACTTATACTATGGCTTTTTAATAAAAACAATAATAATATTATTGAAGCTTACTTTAAAGCTCTGAAGCTTCGAAACCCTGCCTTTGCAAAAAACTAAAGAATTAATATTAAACAATTTCGAGTGGAAAGAGAACGCTAAGAAATTTATAAATTACTGTTTTTTCTAAAACAGATACTTGTATGAAAAAACGAAGCGTATTGTGCAGTTTTTTTGCTGTCATTTTTTTACTTAGATTCTTTTCGTCGACTCTTGATTAAAATAATTAGTTTTTTGATAAAATCTTTGGAAAAAAAAACTTCTGCAAAAATAGATTTCAGTAGTATAAATGTAAAAAAATATCTTCTTGTCTTTTTTAGTTCACTCTAGCTTAGGGAATCACTTGAACACAAGTTAATCATTTAAAGCAAAACAAACAAAATGTGCTTTTAAAACCCAAAAACATACAAACAATTGTTTTTTTCATGTATGATATTTTTGCATTTAAAAATAAAAGAAACTAAAAACAACAACAATACACACACAAAACATAACAAAAAAATATAAAAACTAAAACATCCAACAACAATCACACCCACAAAACAATTAACTAGCACATTAATAAATAGAGAAACCTAAAACTAAACTTTATCATAATATTTTAATAATAGTGTGCTTTTAAAAAATACTGAATAATTTACTTTAAAAAAGGCAAGCAATTGTTTTTTAGAAAATATTTTACTGAAATGTTTTTGCAAGGTTATTAATAGCAGTTATTTGCAATTATTTTTGCAGTTATTTTTTCCGAAGGCATTATTAAAAATTTATTTTTTCCACACACCACGAAAAATAACCACAAAAATGTTTTGACAGCACAATCAAAGCATAACAGCAACCTTAATGTTTATTGTTTTTTGAGTCGTCTCATAGCTTCTCAGCATTTTAGAATTATTTTTTAAAAAATGCACGAAAATGTAGACAAATAACACAAAAATGTCAAACATGAAATTATTATTTTTGTTTTATTTCTTCTCAATAATTTTTTTATAATCCTATCTTTTTTAAGTCAGTCAAACAAACTAAAAAATTTTTAAGTAAAACAAACTATTGTTATGCAATAAGTTTATTCCGCTTTATGCGGGAAGGTTACGTTTTTTGCTTGTCAGTACCCTCGTGTCCAGTACCCTCGTGTCCCCCCTTGCATAATGAATCGATTTTGCTGCGAGGTTGTGGTGAACGCAATTTTTTTTAAGCCCAGTACCTTCGTGTCCAGTACCCTCGTGTCCAGTACCCTCGTGTCCAGTACCCTCGTGTCCAGTACCCTCGTGTCCAGTACCCTCGTGTCCCGTTCCCTTTCAAACACATCAGACTTGTCATAAAACCTTCTTTCTGCTCGTTTAACATTATTTCTAATATCAAACAATAAAATTAAAACCCACAAACAAACAAAAAAAAGAAAATAGGGTAGTGCCATTTAATTTCGGCACTTTTCCCCACATTGGGCAATTTTTTATGTTGGACTATATCTTTGGTAATCCTGGACGGAAAGGAAAATATAATAGGACGTTTGATAGCTCAAATGAGAGCTAATTATATGTAGATGACTGTCGTGAGCTTTTTATTTGTTATGTTATGATATTTACATGTGAAATTATGTGATTTATAAAAAATAAATTTGTTACTCGTTTTTAGAACATGGGCATTTCATGATTACGCAATAAATTGGTTTAAAAATTAAACTGTCCTGGTAAAATTTAGTCTATTTTCCGAATTTTTAGTCCCCGTGGTTCTACGTTGCGTCTGTGGTGAGCGATCGTTATAAAATAAAATAGAGTAATTTCGGCACTCGTATGCTGTAGGTAAAAACGGATTGAATTAAGTGGTCGGGTGTTAAATTGTAGTTGTAAATAGTTAAAAGACAACGTTGAAATGTGTAGGGGTCATAGCACTGCACTTACACTCGATTAAGAGGCTCCTTTTAAAAAGTGCCGAAATTAAATGCACTTTTTTTCCAAATTTTGCTCATTTTGATACCATTTGGCATTTTAGCTGTAACTTTTTGCCAGTTACACGTTGAACAACAAGTAGAAACTTAAATTAAAGAAAAATGTCTGAAGATAATGATAGGCTTTTAAATTTTTGAAAATGATGATTTTTTTTTACTGAGAAACAATCGATTGTTTGTAAAGTGCCGAAATTAAATGCACATATTTAATTTCGGCAATTTTCAATTTTTTTAAAAACTGATTTAATTAAGTAAAAAAAATAATTTCGTACACTGAAACTTTTGTGACGCAACGCAGTATCGTGAAAGCTTTAAAATGAGCTATCAAACATGAAAATCGGGCCATAAAGTAAAAAGTTACATCGGAAAAACAAAAAAGCGCCGAAATTAAATGCACTACCCTGGGAACGGGACACGAGGGTACTGGACACGAGGGTACTGGACACGAGGGTACTGGACACGAGGGTACTGGACACGAAGGTACTGGACTTAAAAAAATTGCGTTCACCACAACCTCGCAGCAAAATCGATTTATTATGCAAGGGGGGACACGAGGGTACTGACAAGCAAAAAACGTAACTTTCCCGCATAAAGCGGAATAAACTTCTTGCAAAACAATAGTTTGTTTTACTTAAAAATCTTTTAGTTTGTTTGACTGACTTAAAAAATATAGGATTACAAAAATATTATTGAGAAGAAATAAAACAAAAATAATAATTTCATGTTTGACATTTTTGTGTTATTTGTCTACATTTTCGTGCATTTTTTAAATAATAATTCTAACATGCTGAGAAGCTATGAGACGACTTAAAAAATAATAAACATTAAGGTAGCTGTTATGCTTTGATTGTGCTGTCAAAACATTTTTGTGGTTATTTTTCGTGGTGTGTGGAAAAAATGAATTTTTAATAATGCTTTCGGAAAAAATACTGCAAAAATAATTGCAAATAACTGCTATTAATAACCTTGCAAAAACATTTTAGTAAAATATTTTCTAAAAAACAATTGCTTGCTATTTTTAAAGTAAATTAATCAGTATTTTTTAAAAGCACACTATTATTAAAATATTAAGATAAAGTTTAGCTTATTTTTTGGGTGTTGCTTAGGCTTAGAAAAATCAAGTTTACTGTGCAATGGTGTCCCAAAGATCTGTTGTTGGAATGTTTTAGTTACTCACGACTCTATACTTACATCTAAATGCAAAAATATCATACATGAAAAAACAATTGTTTGTATGTTTTTGGGTTTTAAAAGCACATTTTGTTTGTTTTGCTTTAAATGATTAAACTGTGTTCAAGTGATTCCCTAAGCTAGAGTGGACTAAAAAAGACAAGAAGATATTTTTTTACATTTCTACTACTGAAATCGATTTTTGCAGAAATTTTTTTTTCAAAGATTTTATCAAAAAACTAATTATTTTAATCAAGAGTCGACGAAAAGAGTCTAAATAAAAAAAATGACAGCAAAAAAAACTGCACAATACGCTTCGTATTTTCATACAAGTATCTGTTTTAGTAAAAAACAGTAATTTATAAATTTCTTAGCGTTCTCTTTCCACTCGAAATTCTTTAATATTAATTCTTTAGTTTTTTGCAAAGGCAGGGTTTCGAAGCTTCAGAGCTTTAAAGTAAGCTTCAATAATATTATTATTGTTTTTATTAAAAAGCCATAGTATAAGTTGTGTGTAAAATGACCTTTTAAAATTTTGTTTAATTAGTACGATGTTTTTAAACAGTTTGCAATGTTTTTGGTATTAAATTGCATTATATTTAAGCAAGCAAAAATGTTATTTATAATTAAAAACGAACCGACTTATGTAACGTTTAATTGTCTTTGCTTTCAAACAAAGATTAAAATTCAGTTCAGCTCATTCAGTTTTAAAAATTTACATATTTGTGGCAAACGTATTTTTTCTTAGCTCAGTACCCTCGTGTCCAGTACCCTCGTGTCCTAGAATCCACTACCCTATATGTTGTATGTTTGAAGCACACTTTAGTTATTTTTCACTTAGTTATGTTAGCTATGGAGGGAGGAGGCGGCGGAGACCCCCTCCCTCCCCTGAAATTCTTTTTGTACTGAAATCCGCCCCCCCCCCTACAAAAAATGAAATCCTGGATACGTCCCCGATTTTTCAATAAAAAAAAGTGCATAAAACAAAGAAAAAATTTGTTAAAAACAATTTGATATCTTAATATTTTTGATTTCCAAAACATTAACAACTCAAAAAATGAGTAATTATATTGAATTACAGCTAAGCAATGCAAATTGAGAGAAAATGTTTTTAAAATTACTTTTCCTAACCTTGAAATAAAAATACAAAAAATAAGTAGGAGATACGGTAATTTCCTGTATGGTGACTCGCTGCGTATTGTATACTTCATGTATAAACCGAGTTCCAGTGCAAGGTGCCTATAGAACACACAAACATTGCTTCTGCACGGAAAGTACCGTAATCATGCAAATGTTTTTTTAAAGACGAAAGGCGAAAGACGAAACCCTGGTGTGTTTAATAATGACATCACACTAATTATGTATGTTGATTTATATTAGAAATTATCTGTTTCAAAACGTGTAATTAAGATTTGCATGTAAAAATAAAATAATATAGCAACAGATGTTATTATAAGCGGGTTATTACCTGTCAATACCGCCACTAATCAATAATCAGGGAACATTTGCATGATTACGGTATTTTCCGTACAGGTTAAATGTTTGTGTGTTCTATATAAAAATCTAAAGTGGAGGGTCCAGTCCAGCGTGGTCTTATCAAGATTACAAAACAAAGTAATACAAATTTGATAGTAAAGACCAATTAAAACATTATTTTATTGAACACCCCTCCCCGTTTGTATTCCCCCTCCCGCTGTTTAAAAAAAGTTGTCCCCGTGTCCTCCACCGTTTTGGTTTCCCCCCTCCAATAAAAGTCTCCGGGGACAATGCACAAGTCTGCCCTATAAAATGTTAGTTATAATGTAATTTATTAACGGGGAACGGAGGGCAACTTTTTTGAAACGGAGGCAACAAAACGGAGGGGGGGCAAGCAGGGGAGAAAAAAAGGAGAAAAAAGAGAAAAAAAAGAAGGGAAAAGGGAAAAAAGGGACAAAAAAAAGCGAAAATAAGGTAAAAATAGGTCTAAAATGGCTTACATTGAAACAGGCAAAAATTCGCGATGATGGAGTCATCATAGGTAAAAAATGGCGTCATAATTTTTGGGTACTTTTTCATTTTTTGGCGGGGGGGGGGCAATAAAACGGGGGGGGGATTCCAGACCGTGCACAGGTCTGTTTTTATACAGCAGGCCCGGAAAACTTCTGTAATAAAATGTTTGAAAAGTCTTCGCTCATCAAAACTGTGGATTAACGGAACCTTTCGTAGTGCCCACTTCCAACCATCCACCCCACACGCTTATTACCCTGCGTCCATACAATGTATAATAAGTAAACAGGTTTTACACCCTTAAATACCCAGCAAAAAACCTGCTTGTAAAACTCTAGTCATTTTAGAAAAGATTCATTTTGGCAGAAAATTTTATCAAATTTTGTGCAATAGTCTATTTGTGACAAAAAAAACATTGTTTGTAGGCTAATCACTAACAACATTTAAAATTATAAGTAGAAGTTATAACAATTATAAAAATAATAAATAACAATACTGGTTTTAATTCATATAACCTTGTTTATGTTCAATACCAACTATTTATCTAACGTTATTATTGAACACGCCCTCTTTTATACCTTTTGTATAGACGGGTTTTTAGGGGCCTCGGTTTTTCGATTCGCGCAATCGGTCTCGTCTACTTTACCCATTAATCAATTTACGAATTTAATTTTAAGCACCAATTTTTGTGAGCAAACCAGACAAAAATTTTATAGTAACTTACGTGGTTTTTGTAATTTACATGAATTATTTCATGAGAATGTATTTTATAATGTGTACTAGATCTTTATATTCAACAATTTTATTTTTTCTGCAGTAACCAATAATTATGATTAGGGCTGGTTGTGTGGGCTGTTTTGTCAGTGGAGTCCGGAATCCTACTGACAATATAGTTTTACAGTTGGTCTTGATCATTTTTGGTGGATTATTGCTGTGGTTTCTGTTTTTTTTTTTTGTTTTTTTAGTAGTTTTCTTTTATTTCAATGTTTATATAGGTAGATGCAAATTTCAGTGCTGTAACGTTTACAAGCTTTTGTGTCTTTCCTGTCTATGTATTTACATGACAAAATAAATTTATTTATTTATTTATTTATTTACGTACTGTAATGATACAGGATTAAAAAATTATGACCTAAAAATGCCATGTATACAATTAATGAATAAAACGTTTAAAATTAAAAAGTTAGAAAGAATTATAAAAAATCCTTTAGCAAAACGGTGCGTTTCATAAGCTAAAAAAAGTCAGTGGATTGAAATATCTACTCGATTCCACTTACAATTTTAAAAGTACCATAGTTAACTCGAACGGCATTGATAATTATTATATTGGTGCTCATAGGTCACCGAAGGGGGGGGGGGGGGGGGGTAGGGGGGGGTTGCCCCCCCCCTACGGCCTCTGAGACCTACCCCCCCCAAGGCCCATTTTTGACCCCTCCCCCCCCATCGACCCCTTGAACCCCTGACCCCCCCCTAAGGCCCATTTTTGACCACCCCCCCCACCAGACAATCCCAAAAAATGCTTAAAAAATGGTCAAATTTCGTCAAAAAATTGTCAATTTTGGTCAAAAAAATGGTAAAAACACCCCAAGCACCCCCGGGTGCTTTTTTTCAAAAAAAAAAAACACCCCGGGGTGTGACCTTCCCCCCTGGAGGTCAAAAACCTCCACACCCCGGGGTGTGGACCCCCCCATGAGCCGTCGAAGGTCGGTGACCTATGTTGGTGCTCACATACATATCAAGAAGTTAGCGATAGAAGAATTGTCATGTTATACTGCTGGGAAACGGTTATATAAGAAAAAAAAACAATAATAAGAAACAGACCTGTGCACTGCCTCCTTGGGGTTTTATTGGGGGAGGGGACAAAAAGGGAAAACAGGGACAAAAAAAGCTAAAGTAAGATAAAAATAGGTCTAAAATGACTTAAAATGCATTGAAAGAGGCTAAAACTGCAAAAATTTTGCGATGATGGCGTCATAATAGGTCAAAAATGGCGCCATAATTTTTGGGTACGTTTTCATTTTTGAGCGGGGGGGGCAAATTCTCTAATAAAACGGGGAGAGCATTTCCAGACCGTGCACACGTCTGAAGAAATATATTATATACTATATTTCTATATAATAGACATATACTCTATAAATATAAAATATTAAGTTCTCCATTGTGTATCTTCTGTAAAAATGTACCATCGATAGACAACCTCGTACATTATTTTTAAAATGTCTATTTTTAAATGAGATATGTATAAATGCCTCCGAGTATTTCAGAATGGAAGAAGAGATAACATTTAGTATTAGATTTATTATGACGCCATTTTCGCGAACTTTTTGCAGTTTTTAGCGTATTTTAAGGATTATTTTATACATTTTTTAACTCTATTTTATGCATTTTAAGCCATTTTAGACCAATTTTTACTTAAATTTCGCTTTGCTCCTTTGTTTATCCCCTGCTTGCTTCCACTTCTCGTTTCCGAAAAATTTAGCCCGTACCCTGAATAAAAACTTTGTGGATAATTGTGGGATCTGGTATTAGTCTGGTATTGGTGCATTATTAATACGTTTTACTGGTGACATGCGAAATCACCATAAGTGGTGCAAAATCACCATAACAAGCAGAAATGCGTTTACAAACTAAAAATTGTTAAAAAAGTTTAGTTTTAATCATAAAATCATTAAAAATGTTTAATTTTTTCCTAAGCAAAGCCCTAAACAAACTAAATTTTATCATAATAAAATTTAGTTGTATTTTCGAAGGGCCAAAATTTAAAGGAAATATTGCAAACGCATTTTATTTATGGTGAATTTACACCACTATGATGATTTTGTAACGTTTATAAATGATTTTGGCCTATGGTTCACTAAATGGGCCAAAGATTGGCAACTAAACGTTGCATTTCAGAAGTGCGCAATTTTGTCTGTTGGAAATCTAAATGTACCACAATGTTTATACACTTTGGATGAAAATAGCATTGAAAATGTTGCTCAAATAAAAGACCTTGGGGTATGTATTACCAGTGATCTTAAATACTCAACACACTGTGCTCAAATATCTAGTAAAGTGTACTCACGCGCTTCACTAATACTACGTTGTTTTAAAAGTAAAAATCCTTTTTTTCTTGTTCGTGCTTACAAAACTTACGTGCGTCCTTTATTAGAAACAAATACACCTGTATTCAATCCTTGTACCATTGGAGACATAAAATGTTTAGAAAAGGTTCAGAAGTTTTTCACTCGAATATTGTTTTATAAATGTAACTTACCCCACTCAGATTATCATGCTCGCCTAAAATATTTGTATTTGGAAAGTCTTGAACTAAGAAGAATAAAATTTGATCTGTGTATGGTTTTTAAAATTATACACAGTAATGTTGATATAAATTTTAACCAGTTTTTTTTATATGATAATTCTAGTTATGAGTTAAGAGGTAATGTTTATAAGTTAAAACTTACTGAGAAATATATTAATAATGTACGGAAAAACTTTTTCACACAGCGAGTAGTGACAGTATGGAATTCTCTTAATAATAAAATTGTTTCTAGTAACAACTTAGCTAATTTTAAATCTATGTTGGATAAATGTGATGACTTAAATAAGTTCTGTATTGTTTATTAGGCGGTACGTCTAGTGTATTTATATACCTTTATTCGCCTTTTTTGTCGTTTTAGTATTCTTTGACAAATAAATACTTATCTATCTATGGTGAGTTTATCCATGATGTTTTTATACGGACCCGTTTTACTAAACCGAGTTTTATTATGAAAGCTTAGTTGTTATGTTAAAAAAGTAACAATGCTTTTTTTACCGAATATAGACAAACATAACACTAAATTTATTTAAGTAACAATGCTTTTTTCCGAATATTGACAAACATAACACAAAATTTATTTCCAAATATAACTTATTTGGTCCAAGGTGTAATGTCATTATACAATTTAATTAAAAACCAAAAAAAATGTAATTAAGAATATTTTTAATGCACAATAATGTTAAAAATTAAACAAAATTTGTTAATCGTAAAAATCATCTTATAAAGTTCCATGTCGATAAATTTTCCGTAATTTGACAGCAAAAAGAAAAATAGCATTAACAAATTTATATGATCTTCTCCGATGTTTCAAAATATAAATAAGATAAGTAATGTTTACCGCAGCTCCGTAAATCCTTTTCTAAATGGCCAACCGCAGCTCCGTAAATCCTTTTCTAAATGTCCAGAACTACGGAACACGAATTTGATAGCAAAAACATCATTAATACAAGAAGCAAATATTCTGTGTTAAACGGCTCCTTGATATCTAACACCTGTTGTTGTAGTAGTCCTTGTTGCCAGCTTTTAAAACGTATCGTCATTGGGAATAAAATCAGCTAGGTTGGAATTTGTTCCAACAATCCTTGTTGAATGTACGGCTCACAGTCCCGTTTTGGAAGAGAAGTCTAAAAAAAGATGACACGGTTATTGTAGAAAATATACGGTGTGACAATAAAAAAGTTATCTATTATTATGAAAAAAGTTGTCAACCAGTAGAAAAAACATTAATAAAAATACGAAACATGGTAACACAGGGTGTAAAAATCTTACCTAAAAATAATTCACATGTGGGAGATTTGTAAAAAAACAAGCCGCGAAACCGGAGAAATAAAAAACTTGACTTTAAAACTGAAATCATTTTTAAAAACCAATTGAAAACGTCAGCAAAATAAAACTCTAAAAATTTGTTTCTCAGTACTTACTATTTGATTGGTTCTCAGCTGCACTGTTTTTCCATCAGAAGTGGTTAATCCAAAGTCGTTTAGTACCCTTACCTGAAAACAGTGAAAAAACAATAACTCTTTAACCGAAAACTAAAGACGCTAGTAGTGCCGTGTAACATAGAAAAGCTAGACAATAAAAAATAGTGCATAGAATACCCGCCTATGAATGGAATTTGGAAATAAAATTATGTTTTAAAAAAATATATTCTGCCTTTACCCAAATCGGAACAAAGCTCCAAATCAATTTGCGGTCAGTTCAGTACGATTACAAAATTACCTGCAGAAGTAAAGTTTTTGGACAAGGACAAGCGAAATTTTAACCAAATTGAAAACTTAAAATCCGGCGAGTAAAAAACCAAAAAAAAAAAACATACGATTTCTATTTAAAAAAACGCGATTCTAAAATTTATTTGCTTGATAAAAACTATTCAGGGTATCGAGTTAACATCAGTTATATCAAAATATGCGCCACAGCGTGTTCTTTTGCTTTTTAATTTATTAATGAAAATAGTACAAAATAGAGCGGCGCTCAAGAGCTTTATAACTCCAGCTCTGCTTCGGAGCTCCGTTTAACATCTACATCACAAATACTAAAGAATAAAAACCATGAAGCACCGAAAAACGAAGCTCTGCTCCGGAGCTCGGAGCTTCGGAGAACATCACTAATACTGAATAAAAACCATTAACTACTGTACTAAACTAAACTAACCCGAATGAAAAGTCTAGTTGGCGGTTGGGTGTCTTGGGTGAGGTCCAGGCCGGCCGAAGGTTTGTCGGGTCTGGCGCCTATTTTCATCATGTACCTGGCCAGGGTGTTGCTGTAGTTTAAGAACCATTCGCTTTCCAGTTCGGACAGGTTTTGCTAAAATGAAATGGATATCGGTTAACGCGGCGAAATTAGATATGACGCTCCAGAGCTCCGTCCATTTAAAACGAATCTCCCTCCGAAGCTCAGTCTCTTAAATGGCGATCACAACTCAACAACCTCAAATTTCGGATTTTCTATGAACAAACCAAGGTTTCTAGAAAAGTGAAGTGTACTAAAAAAATTTTTAGGTGGTCATATTTCACTAACAGAAAGGTTGATTTTGAACGATAAAATAATATTATTAATGTATATCTAACTTTGAATGTTTAAATAGTATACACAATACACTAATAAAGTTTTTGTATACACAGACCGCACTGTTAGCGAGATATGCTCACGTCGCCACCTGAATTTTTCCCCATACCATTTTTGTACATACTAAACGGAGTTTTGTCCATCAAGCTTAGACGGATCTTGCCTCCATAGAAGGCCAGCCTCCCAAATTTTTTTGGAAGGAAAAGTTATACCCGACCCCCGACATTTTTGGGGGGGGGGGGGGGTTGTGTTTTTTGTAGCTTGTTTAGACCGAAATTTTAGGGGTACAAGAGGTATAGACATGATTCATGAAACTTTTGGAAAATTTATTTTTTTCTTACTTTTATGTCTGGTGGTAACACGCTTCCTGTTTGCCAGCGATGCTTTTTAAGCCTTTGAATACGTTCCAGAGAGTAAGCCACCTATGTACAGAAACAGTTAATAATTTAGCGTCATAGTCATAGGTGTTTTTTTGGGGGGACAGAGGAGTCCACCCCCCCCTAGAGTCAAAATTTTGGACACCCCCCCTGGAAAAAATCCAGGGCCCCCCCTCCCCCCAAGCTCGAGATCGGTCCGACCTGACTTCCCCTAGCGAGGCTGATCCCCGTCCCCCCCCCACTCCTCCCGACCAATTTGAAAGTATATTTTTTATTTATTGTCAAAAACACGGTTTTTTATTTAAAAACAATGTTTAAATACACTTTTTAGGCCTAAATAGGCGGTTTTAGTACATAAAATTCAATATTGAGTTAAAAAAATTTTGTTAAAAAATCGGCCCCCCCTGACCCCCTAAATTTGAAACCTTGCACCCAGGGTCGACCCCCCTAAAAAGCCAGGAGGGTCCAGACCCCCCTAAAAATTTTGGCCTTCCAACTGGGGGTGGCACCCCCCTCCCTCTAGCGGACCCGACCAAAAAACCTATGGTTATAGTTGTGTTGATCGAATGTTTTTGCAAAATCGTACAAACACTATTGTTATCAAATAAAATAACGAGATTTTTTATAAAGGCACGCAGAGAGTCTGATGATGTTTTAACTTTTTTCGTCGTTAGAATGCGTTAAAATCGCATAAATTACTCGTAAGTCGTAACTGTGACTTTTTAGCATCAAACCTACAAAGGTCATTCCACAAAACGCGCGTTAACAAACAACGTGTCATGCAAGCAGACCAGTGCACGGTCTGGAAATGCCCTGCCACTTTACTGGAGGATTTGCCCCCCCCCCCCCCCTCCCGCCAAAAAATGAAGAGGTACCCTAAAATTATGACGCCATTTTTGACCTATGATGACACCATCATCGCGAATTTTTTGCAGTTTTTAGCCTATTTCAATGTATTTTAAGCCATTTTAGACCTATTTTTACCTTATTTTCGCTTTTTTTGTCCGATTTCCTTCTTCTTTTCTCTTTTTTTTTCTTTCGTCCCTGCTTGCCCCCGTTTAAAAACAGTTGCTCCCCCGTTTTGGAATTGCCCCTCCCAATAAAACCCGGGGGGTCATGCACGGTCTGTGTAAGCACGTTGTTTACAAGTTTTGATGTTTTTTCTTTTTAAAGGAACCTTATCATAATTCTTGATTAAATAGAATAAATTGGAGTCTTAATAATTCCATGTCGATTCTCTTTTTTTAATAAAAACTAATAAAGTCTTAACGCCAGTTGGAGAGGAGTTACACCTTAATTAGCCTGTAATTTAACACAAAATAAACATAAAAATTTTAAAATAAGAATTTTATTCTGCTTGGATAAGAAATACAACAAGATTTCTAAGAAAAAAAGAAAAACAGGGAACGAAAATAACACATTATCAAGAGTTTTAAAAAACTATAACATAGCACCCAGCTAAAACAACACAATATTAAGTGAATCGGCCCGTGGGCACATAAATCAATTATTCATTACCAGACATCCGTTTGTTTCTTTGAATAATTGCATGTATATACTAGGAGATCGCTCCTCCCAAGGCAGCAGACTGAGTTTTGTCAACTAGAACTTTGTTGCTAAAAAGTACACGTTGGCGCGTGGCGCAATATTCAGACCTGTGCACTGGGGCCCCCCCCCCGGGGTTAAAACGGGGGGGGGGAGGCAATTCCAAAACGGGGGGGGGGGCGCGGGGGGGCACCTTTTTTGAAACGGGGGGGGGCCTAAAAGGGGGGGGGGCGAGCGGGGGGGAAGAGAAAAAAAAAGAGAAAAAAAGGAGAAAAAAAGAAGGGAAAAGGGAAAAAAGGGACAAAAAAAGCGGAAATAAGGAGC
>JASAMX010033517.1:0-10000 GCA_030248175.1 Microlaimidae sp. YZB2_3
TATTTATTTAGCGCAAACTGATATATTAAAACACTTTAACATAGTGGAAGCGTATCATCGTGTAGGATTTTCAAATAAGATACGTTCGAACCAAAGAAACTAAGAAAACTACGATTTTTTAAAAAATTTTATTAGTTTCTTTCTGTACCCTCTTTTGTACAATAAGAGTAACGCTATTCAGAACTAGTCAGATAAGTAAGCTTTGCGACAGGAAAAGGCGGTGCTTTCAAAAGAAGACACCCGGAGTGATAGGAGTCTGAGAAAACAGAGTAGACGCAAAAAAATTTTTAAGGAAAAACAAAACAAAAAAAGCACATATAGGGCCCAGAGGTGAATATTTCTTCTGCTAATGTTGAAAACACTCTTAGTTTTGAAAATTTCCATAAACTAGGTATTTTGTTTGGTCTCACGTAGCGTTCCAAATGTAAAACTAGTCATTTTACTCGCATTTGCCACCTAATATGAGAAAAAAATCAATAAACATCTCGACACACATTACGTTAAAATTGCGCAAAATACCAGGGTCAGAGGTGATATTGCTATGTTCATCCTTCTTAAGCTTACTTATATAGACTAGTTCTGAATAAGCGTCTCTTATTGTACAAAAGAGGGTACAGAAAGAAACTAATAAAATTTTTAAAAAATCGTAGTTTTCTTAGTTTCTTTAGTTCAAACATATACTTATTTGAAATTGCTACACGATGATACGCTTCACTATGTTAAAGTGCTTTAATATATCAGTTTGCGCTAAATAAATACTGTTTTTTTGATTAAACGTTACAATAGTCAAAATTAATCACCTAAAATATTATTTTTGTGAACAATTATTTTGAAAAAGTTGAAATTTGTGTTTTAAAACTAATTGCAACCAATTGCAAACTAACTCCATGTTTTTTAATGTTCTGGTTGTAAATCTATTCAAAATTTTAAATATGAGAATGTCTTTTTTGTATTTGAAACATTATAAATATGAGAATCAAGCGCGCCATCAGCTGCATACCTACGAAATGGCAAAAACTAGAAATATCCAAAAATATCTTTGCTTTTGTAATATTTAGAAGTGATTAAAGAATTTTGAAGGGAAGGGGTCGAGATTTTGGATCAATAAATATTTTAAATATTTGAAACCATAAAATGTAATAGTCGCTTACTGTTTTTATATTTTCCTCCTGCTACATATGATTGGCGCTACCGCGCTAGTTGTCATTGTACCTTCTTTTTACACTAAAGAAACCCTTATTTAGAACTAGTCTTTAATTTAGATTTCAGATTTTGTTTTTATGTTCATAGATTTTTGCGAAATCTATAAGTAACAGTCAGACAGTATAACTATTTGGTTTGCATTCTCTGAGATTTCGTTTCATAGAAGTATTTTAAAGCTTTTGTGTGTCTATAATAATTGCTTAAATTTCCAAATCTGAAATATTCCATAGTGGTCTTCTTTTAGAAAATAATAAAAAATCATTTGTGATTATGATATCTATACTTTCCAATTTTGGCTTAATTGCGGGTCGTTTTGATGCATCTGTAAAAAATTATAACCAGTGGTTTAGGTCATATACTGATATTATTTTTCTGTCAAATTGAATTGAGTAGGTTTCAGTTTTAATCGTCCTGATTTGAGTTTAGAGGATCTATTGGGCATGTATTTGATTGTAACCAATTTCTAGTTTATAAAGTTGGAGCAAGCTGTTTTGTATAAAATTCATGCCAAAAGCTACCTTATACCATTTGACAGTTTTTTAGGGATTAATGAGAATAAGTTTCAAATGTGATGCAGTTGATTGTGAGGGAGGCTTTGCGCTCTATAGTACGGTTTTGCTACATGATGATTACAGTGGGCTAATGTTTGTTTGATATTACACAGCATCCATTAATGTTCCCGTAGGTGTTCTTTCTATTAACCATAGCGCTTTATTTTGATATTGTTCCAAGTTTATTTAGATACTTTTAGAATATTTTTTGATCACGAGCTTGCTGAGTATGTAGGGGTTGGTTTGAAGATAAATAATTATTGTAATTGATTACATGTCACATCGCAGTCTATCTCTGCTAATTTCGGGAAGTTATACAATTTCAGGTTTAATTTTTAAACGATTTTATCAAAGTGCGGTTTCTGCTGAGCCATCGACACATTATGACTCCAAGGTATTGTCAATTGCATTTTGAATGGAATCTCAATTGCGCGGTATGTAACTAACTGGTTGTATCAAAAATATATAATATACCAAAAAATGTACAACTCCTATACAAAAAAAGTACGCCATTATAATGAGCCTCTCCATTTAAATGGCACCCTTCATTATAATGGCATAGTAGTCATTTTAATTTAGCGAGTTAAAATGGAGAGGAAGCCATTATAATAGCCATTTATTGATTTAATTTCCCTTCATATAAATTTTCACAACAAGTGTAATACTGTCCGGGCCGCACGAGTTTCTCTGTGTTGGTTTAATGCTGTCAAACACGATAAACCTCATGCGGCCTGGACAGTTTTACACTCGTGAGTATATATGAAGTGAAATTAAAGGAATAAATGGCTATTATAATGGCTTCTTCTCCATTTTAACTCGCCTAATTAAAATGACTACTATGCCATTTTAATGGAGAGTGCCATTTAAATGGAGAGGCTGATTATAATGACATACTTTTTCGTACTTTTTTATATAGGAGTTGCACTTTTTTCGGTATATTATATATTTTTGGTTGTATTAGGTCAACTTTATTTGAATGCGCAAGTGTAAAAGCTATGGATTCTGTTTTAAATAGGATAATTTCAAATTTTTTCCTTGTGCCCAGTGTTGTAAATATTGAATTCTGGAAGACATAATTAAATGTAAAGTTTCTGAATTTATAGTGATGAGTCAGATAGATAGATAGCATCATAATATACTTTTTAAAACTAAACACAATTTAAACTAATGTGTAAACTGGTATATGTTTTATATTTGAGCATTGCTTTATCAATATTCATTTTGCGGAACTCTACGATTTTAGCTAGTGGTATGAAATTGTACGAAAATGTGTTTTATTAATAAATAATTAAAAAATGCAAAAATGATTAAAAAATAATTATAAGTATTTTTACAAATAAAAAATAATTATTATGTTATAAAATAAGAACATTAGTGTTATTAATGAAATAAATTTTTTACCATTCCAGTAAATTTTTCCACAATCTAAAAAGTATTGTGAATTTTTAAAATTACTGTATAATTTTGGCCACAATCTATAAAATTATTGTAAAAATAACTTATAAAATTCAAAAGTTTAAAATAAGTTAGCATTTAAAGGTACACTAGCAGACAGAAATTAAGTTATCCACACACTTTCTGAAAAATTGCAGGTGTTAGTAAATTTCATGCTAATTTTCAATATAAATAAATACAAATATTTCACTTTTTTACTATAAAAGAATATCTAAAACGCTATTATATTAAAAAAAATATTTTTTTAAACGATTACAACATTTATATTGATTAAATTCTTTGTAAAAATTATCTGCTAAGTAATTATTTTTAGATTTAAATTTTGAATAATGATTTACACTTAATTTTTCTCGATTAACTGTGTAGAAATTGTCCTTTAGTATTATTATATTAAACATAATATTTATATACATATAAACTATTCTATGCTAATTAAATGTTTTTTTTTGATTATATGATGAATATAGAGTAATACTTACTTTCTCCCCCATAAGAGTTTGAAGGTTCTCCTATAACATTAGAAAATTTAATAATTATGGATTTGTAATACTAAAAAGTATAGAATATTAAAAAATATAGAATAGTATTAAATACTAAAAAATCTACAAAATACGATTTTAAATATTTACAGTGTATAGAATATCTTTTGTTTTTGAGGTGTTTCTTTAACGTGTATACCATCAAAATTAGTGGAAAGTATAGTTTCAGATACTATTTTAATTTATTTACGACAAAGAAATTTCATTTTAAAAGATCAACATATTAAAAAAAACACACGGCTAAATTACCACTACTTAACATGCTGAACCACTCGACATTTGGCTAGAAAAAAATAAAGGAATAAAAAGTATGTACATTGACTTTTATAAAGCCTTTGATTACGTAAGCCATCCTAAGTTGCTTTTAAACCTAAAAGTTTACAGAATTAAATTTGAGCTATTAAAATGAACTCAAAACTTTTTGTCAGGGCGACAGCAACGGGTTGTTATCAAAAATTGCATGTCGGATTTTTCTGCTGTATCCAGCGGCGTTATACAGGATAGTATGCTTAATTGGTCTTAAAGCTAAAGTCTTCCAGGCTGAAATTAAGGGCGTAACCGCTCTCCGCCAGGAAGAAATAAACAATAAACCCGTGAGCAAAAAAAATTAAAAAAAAGTTTTCAGCGGTTATGTAACCAAATATTATTTAGTTGCGTCATCATGTGTTTCTCTGCACGTGATATTTTCTCAATAAATGAGTAGTTACTTTACCACTCATCTATTTTTACCCTGATAGAATTTATCTTTAGTCTTCTACTATTTGCTATTCTTATAAATGATCTTTCAGAATACTTAACTGGAGATACAAAAAAAAACTTTTTGCCTACGACGTCAAATTTATGAAATTATAGATAAACCTTATTTACTAAATAATTTTTCGCTTTCCCTTCAAAAGTTTTCTGACTGGGCTGATATATGGCAATTAAATACTGCCTACAGAAAATGCAACGTTATAGAACTAGGTAAAAAAACAAATCCAGATGTTAAGTACTTTTTGGGTAGCTGTAAAATCGAAACTTCAAAAGTGGTTTGGGAATTGGGAATTTATATTATCTTCTGACTTAATACGGGAACTCATTGTTCTCATATGGCTGCTAAAGGCCATTCCAGGTCTACACTAATCTTTAGAAGTTTTTCAAAGTAGTAGTATGCCAGCCTTACTAAAAGCTTACACTACTTATATCCGACCTTTAAATAAAGCCTGTTTAACTATATATAATTCAGACCTTAAAACATATATAAAAAATATTGAAACTATTCAAAAAAAGTTTTACACGTAGCTTGTATAGAAAATACAGGTTTCCGCATGTATCCCACCTACCACGTTAGGGTAATCTCAAATCATTTGAAACTCGCAGAACACAAAAATGACCTGATTTTGTGTTACAAAATACTAAATAATCTAGTGGAAATTCATTTTGAACACTTTTTTACACCTAGAAATAAACTTGGAACTCGACGTCATGATTTCAAATTATGAAGAAAGCCTTGCAAAACTAACATAGCCCAACATTTAAAAAAAAATTATTCCCATTTAGAATGCTCTCCCAAAAATATTATTATGGCAAAAACAAATTAGACCTTCAGTTTTTGGAAAATTGTAAACATCATGGAATTATTCAAAATTTCCGTTTTGTTTTAAATTTATTCTTTTGCATTTTATGCATATGCTTAAAAATCAAAGAAACATGGAACCTCAACCTGGATAAAACCTTGCGCAATAAAAAAAAATATTAAAATAAAAGCAAATCTTTAAATTATAGGAAACAACTTCTTATATAACAATATAGTAGTTGAAAGCGCTAGAATAGTCGTAGCATTGATGTATTAGTTTTGTAGGTTTTCCTATCAACTAAAGAGCTCAAAACGTTAGAAGTGGGACGTATTAGAACAAATTTTTAGTAAAAAAGCAATAAAACCGCTCGCAGTCAACAAAAACCTATTAAATTCATTTAAACAAACTTACCACTGCAACCGTACTTAAGTTAAAAAAAATACTTAAAAATGATCGTCTTTACTAGCGTTTATACTGGTGCTTCTATGTAATTAAAATAAAGGACAGTATTTTTACTGGTACTATATTACTGACACTGAAATGGAACATATTCTAATTATTGTAAAAACACTAGTGGTGGTAAATCCCCATACCCAAACTCGCGACAGTTCTTTTTAAAACACTGGACTCAAAATGGAGTGGCGTGGTAAGCACCGACAATCAATCAGAGCGCGTCTTTAACGCGCATGCTCTCACCAATAACATCGTTTTACAAAATAAAGAAGAAACACACATTTGATTATATGTGTTATGGTTGTAAATACCTACCTGTGTTCCAGTTCACAAAGTCAAAACTTGAACCATCTGTGTATTGGTACACTCCTTCTGTGGCAAGGTCATTTAATCCAAATCGAAAATCATTTACTCCCGTTAGCAACACCAAGCCTTAAATAATATTGTTTTTAGTTAATATGTATTCATAACTTAAAGTTTAAAAAAATAGAAAAATTAGAAAAACTTTGACATCAACATTTTAATCAAACATTTCAATTCTTTAATTGAATCATTATATTTTTCTGAGAACTAAGCAGCGATATTTTCCCTGAAATACAAGTGGAAATACCTTTATCGCATTTTTTAGCGGTAATCGTGGGAAAAACACAGCTAAACAGCTTATAAAGGACTATTTATCTACGCTGATTTTAAACTCAAGTTCCCCGCTATCCATTTTTCCCAGGCCAGTACAGTAAAACATTTGTTGCACAGAAGTGGTATCTTTGTCTGACCATTGTAATTTGTAAAAATTTATTTTTACTTTTATTAATTTGGAAATTTGGATTACTGATACTTTTACCAAACTTTAAAGTTTTAATTACTTTTATTTTTATTCGACTTTAAAAACTTTAATTAGTTTTACTTAGCTTTACTCGGTATTTACCTGCAATTAATGAATAAAACTGAAGTAAAATTTGACTATATTAAAAAAATATATCTCTGGTCTTTTGAATAAGTAGGTGACTAAACTAATTGTAATGCGTCAAAACACGCGCAAAACTATAGAAACAATAAGCAGATAAGAATACGTTTTTATACAAAAATTTAGCATAAAAAATCATAATTCTAAAAATAATCCTTTTTAAAATCTAGAAAAATTGTAAACTTTGTGTAAACCGAGGCCACGTCCAAAAATTGTCTAAAAAATAGCGCCAACTAGTTTTTTTAAACGTACTCTCCAAATTTACTTTGTAGTTTATTCGAACAGAGACAATTATTCTTACTTTACAACTAATAAAAATTATTCTGAGCTAAAGAAATAATTGTTACTTTATTCAATCATTTATTTTTGTGTTCTAAAAACTACTTCGTTAAAAAAATTAACAAATTATTTTCTCAGTTCACAATTTCAAAAACAGGCTTTTGGAAATAAATTATCGCATCCAAATACACAAAAGAAAACAATAAATTCAGAATCTATAATATAAAACATAAAAACGGTAATAAAATATTTTTTCATTTAATTTGCTTTTAATCTCACTAATTTGTTGGTATACGTTTTAACCAAAATTTTGTTTTACAATTAAATGTTTGTAAGAAATCATAAAAGGAATCACATATCAACAAAAAGTATCATATTTAAAACAAATAGAATAGTTTTTTAACATAAATGAATCTAATATACATAAGTTTTAAATCGCTCATTTAATGGTCGGAGCTGCGGTGATATCTTCGTCTTAAATGGCCGGAGCTCCAGAGCATGATATTAGATGTTCGGAACACATACATATATTTATGTATATAAAAGAGTGTTATTTCGTATTTTTTTACAATAACTGATAATCGAAATGAAGGAAAATTTAAAATTCTTACAGTTTGTTTGATAGTAAGACAACCTCCCGGCTTTGGGGAAGGTATACTCAGAAATGTAAGAAAAGTAAGGCCTGTGTATCCATCAAACCCCAATTCATAGTGTTTATAACTGGCACCCTTAAATTTTAGTAAGAAATCCTGGGTATAACTAACAAAATTTTTAACAAACTAAATTTTATTTCCAAACTTTAGGGTATCCAACGGCACTAAAAACTACTTAAAATTGCTAATAAATTTTAAGTAATTTAGTTTTTCATGTTTTTTGGATTTGCTTTGATCGATGAAACTCTGCATGAAATTACACTTTTTTAATAAAAGTTCTGTTGTAACAACTCAATAAAAAATTTCTATGAACAAATAAAAACAAGAAGCTTTTTATAGGTACGGGGTCTTTAGAGCCACAAGCAGGGAACTTGGAGCCATGGAAATTTTTCGGGAACTTTGAGCCATGAGCAATGGGAACTTGGAGCCTTTAAGAAAAAAATGGTTGGGGTTAAATTTAGTCTTCGCTTAGGTAAACTTTTTAGCGATTTTTATTTTTGGCTCCAAGTTCCTACTTTACGGCTCCAAGTTCCCGACTTACGGCTCCAAGTTCCCTATTTTTTGCTCCAAGTTCCAGCTCCAAGTTCCCAAGGCTCCATCGACCCTAAATCTTTTTATAATCTTTTTTTGGACACATTAATTAAATTTAATTCAAAAGCCTTATTTTTGAACATACGCTAATTATTTATTACACACGTGTTATGTAATAAATAACATCTGGGGATTAAGAAAACAAAAACAACAGCTGGCTGTGCGTACTGAACCTTAGCCAAGTAAATCGAATTTTTTATATGCAAATATTTTGCACAAAAAGACTGCACGCAGGAAAATGATACAAGTTGATGAATGTATTTTCCACCAGGACTAAAATGAAGCGGGACTCAAACGAAGCGGGACTAAAACGAAGCGGGACTAAAACGAAGCGGGACTAAAACGAAGCGGGACTAAAACGAAGCGGGACTAAAACAAAGCGGGACTGAAACGAAGCTCGCAGTGATTTTTTTCCGGGACTCAAACGAAGCGGGACTAAAAAGTAGCAGATTCATAGGTAAGGTAAAGGTTTAATCCGACTTAAATTTAATCTGAGATTAGCGATTGTCAACACACAGTAAACATACTAACAGTATTGATTGAATAATCTAGGTTAACAAAGTTAATAGAGTTTATCTTAGATTAAATTGTCATTGTTTCGACATTAGCAGCAAAACCCTGCAAGTTTTTTAACCACCTTTGGAGGTGGTTTAAAAATTTGCGGTGGTTTAAAAATTTGCATAAATGAACAATTTAATCTCGAGTTAGTGACGATTTAATCTGGGGCGGGTTGCATAAAAATCCCTTAGTAGAATGAAAAAAATCCCTTACGTTTTCCCTTAAATACAGTAATCTCTCTAGGTTAAGTTTTCCCTTAAGTCGGTTGCACATAAGCGATTTCCCTTATTTCTAACTTAGGGCATACGTACCACATTGTAAGGGAATTTCTGTTAACATTTAAAACTAAATATTGCTGCAAAAATAAGTTAAAACACATAGAAGTGCAAACATTTATATTAAAACAGTAATAAATAAATGAATTCTATATTAAATTGCTTGAAAAATTACTTTATTTCATCAAATAATCTTAAATCGACGACTTATTTTCATGTTTTATACGGAATTAGGTGTTTTGTTGCGGTTTTTGGATTAAGTTATTAGATTAAACACTTAAAAACCAAAAATAAATCTATTCTTTATCCAATTTTAAATTCCTTGTGCTGAACATTTTTAATTTTATTTAAATAAACAAACAAATTAAGGAGCCAAAACGAGGAGAAGACTTGGGACAATTAATGAAGATAACGTTTTGTGCAGAATAATCGTGAATTATTTTATTAAATATAACAACGATTTTAGTTTTATCGTAAAAACTAATTTCTTACTACGTATGCAGGGGTCTTAAAATTATTATAAACTTTGTAATTTTTTTAAAACGACTTATAATCTTATTAATGGCGTATCAGCTCTATTTGAATTATTCCCCTTAAAGTCTAAGGGTCCTCTTGACCACCCTTGGGATGTAAGGGAAAACTTAAGGTAAACGTTTAAGTGAAACTGTTTATGCAACACACTTGAGGTAAATTTGCTTTTTTGCACCACTTAAGTGCAAATTTAAGGGAATAATTACCCTTTAACGTTTTATGCAACCGGCCCCTGAGATTTGGTTAAAATATAAACAAAAATGACAAAAAGTGTATTAAATATATGTAAAGATTTTATAAAAAATAAACCCATTAAAAATATGTTTTAAAGCAAAAAATCCCTATTGAGTGTTTAATATGGGTTTTTTTTGAAAACACCCAGTGCGTGCAAA
>JASAMX010033517.1:12500-26659 GCA_030248175.1 Microlaimidae sp. YZB2_3
TTAACTTTGCGTAATTGGTGGTAAAAAATTTATTTTTTGTTGTACATTGTAGTATTTTTTATAAAATACCTAAGCAACCTTTATACAGATTTAAATTTTTTTCTTGTGATATTCTTGTGATAATTTTTTTCTTCTTCCTTTTTTTTGACTCTTTCTTTTTTATTACGTTATATACAACATGAAATAAACCAATTCAATAAACCAGATAAAAAACAAACAAAATACTTGTTCATGAGCAGCCCACTTGCCTATTCTTGTGCTTGACGCATAACAACTTGAAGTAGGAAACGGTCTTTTCCATGCCAATTTACAAAATTCTAGACCAAAAAAACGCAAAATGTATTACAAAGGTTTTTCATACTCTTGTTAAAAAGGCAAAAAGACGTGCAATGGTGACAAAATTTAAAAAAATGGTTTTTCAGAATACCTTATTTTGTTAAGCATCACAACATTGCTAAACCTTATTGTTAAATATAGTTATACACACCATAAATCAATACTGCTCTATTTTCAAACGTTAAAATTGCAAACGTAGCGAATTGAGTCAGTTCATTTTGTAATTTACACAAGATGAGCTAAATCTTATACACCTAATATTAATTTTATGTGAAGATATTAATATAAAAACTAGCCTTAAAAAATGCTCTAAAAATAGAGCAGGAAAAAGGGGCGATTTTCCTCCAGGCGTATGTTTAGACAGAAAAGATGTGGACTAGGCTGAGATGGACATTATGTGGACTATAGGAAATTTGCATTTGGTTTGGGCAGCTGCTCACTAAATAAAAATTTCCACCATATGATAATGATTTGTTTATACATTGATCTAATCACACAGCACTGTTGCATTTTTTTTTAGTTTGATGAAATGTCAATTTAAAAAATTATACTCACAGCAATCTTTGACAAGCGCGAAATCGCCACTTTTTCAATTAGAAGGTTATATTTGTATGTGTAAGAAACAACTATAAATTTGAAAAAGTGGCGATTTCGCGCTTGCCAAAGATTGCTGTGAGTATGATTTTTTAAATTGACATTTCATCAAACTAAAAAAAATGCAACACTGCTGCGTGATTAGATCAATGTATAAACAAATCACTATTATATGGTAGAAATTTTTATTTAGTGAGCAGCTGCCCAAACCAAATGCAAATTTCCTGTAGTCCACATAATGTCCATCTCAGCCTAGTCCACATCTTTTCTGTCTAAACATACGCCCGGGGAAAAATCGCCCCTTTTTTCTGCTCTATTTTTAGAGCAATTTTCAAAGCTAGTCTTCCACTTTTTTGAATTAAATTAAAAAATAGGCTAATAAACTATAGTTTTAGCTGCGCAATTACATATGTTTATAATCATTTTGTTGCCGAGATATATCTTTTTAAATGAAAAATAATAATAAGAAGAAGATGAATTTAAATTACAAAAATTTCCCACGGTGTTTAATTATAATTAGTACTGTGCAGTTGCGCTCCAGACAAAGTTTACCTACCTTCTCTAAATATAGTTGGCGCGATGCCGTGCGCCAATGATTGCAATCATAATTTTTAAAGTAAAAATAATAATAATAAGAAGATGATGAACATGAATTACAAAATTTACTCACGTTCTCTAAGTATAGTTGGCGCGGTACCGTGGGATAAATTGCAGTGTGGCACCCCCGATGATTACCGGCGCGTGGGACGCTTATTATTATTTTTTAATAAATTAAACTTTGAATTAATTTTGTCATTAGTAATACAAGAATTAAAAAAAGTACTCTGTTTGTTTTCGCCGTTTTCCGCGCGGTTGAAGCAGATGGCGTTGGGGACTGGTTCTGTTTCTGCCACCAAATAAAACCGGTCTGCTTTTTTTGTGCGGTTTCTATGAGGGGATGTTGGTTGTCTGCTCTGTACAATCCTTATTTTTGCCAAAAGGCTGTTATTGTGCGGTTAGGAGTTTTTATTTGTCTATTTTTCAAATTTTTTATTTTGATCAATAAATCGATAACAAGGATCTAAATGAAAAAAGTGCTTCCTAAGAAAGTTGCGTAATTCCTTCTTCTTTCTAATGAGCCCATGTTTATTTTTGATCAATCAGTAACAAATGAGGAATATCGCTTTTAAGGATGGAGCGTTGGAATAATAATAATAATAATAATAATAATAATAATAATAATAATAATAATAATAATAATAATAATAATAATAATAATAATAATAATAAGAAGGTTCTGAATTTCAAAATTTATCCACGTTCTCTAATAATGGTTGGCGCGGCGCCACAGGGCTAAATCGCTCCGTGGCGCTCTTGCGCCACCCATGATAATGGTTGGCGCGGCGCTACGGGGCTAAATCGCCCGGTGGCGCTCCCGCGCCACCCATGACAAGTAAAAAAATATATTATGACAAAATATTTTTATGCTTCTTTAATGCTTTCTACACAATAAATGACGTTTTCAGGTATAAATTATAATATTTTATTTTATGTTTTTAATTTTAACCATTTAGGTATTTGGAAATGGAGTTAAAATGGATTTGAAATGAACTGCTGGCATAAATCCAACAACATTCAGTGTTTAAATAATGTAGCTTCCTGGTGGCATTTGAGTTTACTAGTCTTATGTCTCTATACAAATGTACAAGGTCAGCCAATTATAAATCCACAATAGTATATTTTTCAACATTTTATTGCGCGGGGGAAAAGTTTTACCTGTTTTGCATGCAACTGCATTAGTCGCTGTTGGACACTGTACATCGTTCCATGTCCCTAAAATTTTATATTAAACATAAATTTTCAGAACTTTAAAACTTAACAAATATTTGTAAAAAATAAATAAACACAATTTAGAGTTATTAATATTGCAAGTTTAAATTAAAAAATGAAGACAAAATTATGTTATTGTTTGTTAAAAAAGATTTCAAGTGTTTTTCTGTAGAGGCGTTGGTAAGGATTTACCTTAATTGTTTGAATACGCCAGATGGTCTGAAATTTGTCCAATTATTTTTAAAAAAATGATGTTATATAATAAGATAGTAAAAAACCTTTTTTGTTTGGTATGGGGCCTTTAGAGCCGTTAAAATTTTTTTTTTAATTTTAGCCGCTAATAGGGACTTTTAATCTTTGTTAAGATTTAAGTATAGGTTTTAGTGATTTTTATTTTTCGCACAAAGTTCCTTCGGCTCCATCAACCGTAAATCTTTTGTTCCTGATTAAATGTAGAATTATTAACTGAGAAAAAAACAGTTACATGCTTTTTAAACAGGACTATGAACTTAACATAAATGATCACTCAGTACGTGTATATGATTAACAAAATTGCTGATATCAAATTTCTCCAGTTATTCTAAACTTAAAAAAATAAAAGAAAAATCATAAAACTGGAATCTACCAATGTAAAAAAATTAAAAAAAGAGCTGATAATTTGTTTTGACAGAACAAGGTAGAAATTATTTATTTACTATTTTCATGGAATTTTATTATACACCTTATAACGTTTTGTTAGAATTCTAAAAATTAAATCATAAATACAATATACCTGTATTTTTCATTTCTACGCAATCTAAAAATATTAAAATTTAAAATGACGAAAGTTATCAAAAAATTAAAAATATATATAATATTTTGCAAACTTTTATATTGTTCACAAAACACCATAATATAATACATGTACAACAACCGGCATTTGTTTAAAATCAAAAAAACTAAATAATACAGTTTATCAAAAAAAATTTTTTTAAAAAAACTTTTAAATTATTGAAAAAAGTAAAGTGCAAAGTCTTTTTATTTCTATTAAAAGTTGTCAATTAAAATCTAGTCAGTCAAATTCTATAGTTATTTATTATTTTTTACTCATTCTTTGACATTTTATTTTAATGTCACAATACCAAAGGTGGATGATATAATAAAATTATGTCACAACGATTTGTAGCAGCGTGTATCATAAAATCCAGGTTTGGATCCGTACGTGAGGGTCTGGACCCGCACGTCCAGGTCTAGACTCGCACATCTGAATTTAGACCCGCACGTACGGATTTAGACTTGCACGTCTGGACACAAGGAAATCAGTTATTCTACATGAGATGAGGGTATTGGGCAAAGAAAAATTACGTTCATCATAAATTCAAATATTGTTTACTGGCAGGAGTTGAATTGCCAACATACTACATTTTACAACAGTCATTTTTAAACAAAATTTGCATGTTTTTTTGAACTAATATGAATGTTCATAATTCAAACTAAATAAAAGTTTAAAACACTGTTATATTTGTTTTTAGCAAATTACACTTTAGAATTTTAATGGCTCTAAAATGCTATATAGTATTCGTGATTACGTCATTTTGCTCCATGGAATACAGTCCTGGTCTGGTGTAAAGCCCATTTCAAACGATTCATTGTTCTTAATGTTTTTCAAACGATACATATACATATACACAGGGCCCGCTGATTTGCGGCCGTTAATAAAACACTGGAGGGAAAACATTATTACCGCACATTAAGTTATTATAAGCGTGTTAAAAAAATGTAATTATGTTTTAAATAAAATATGCTTATTTATATCGCAGATGTTTTTTTCTTTGGCAAAACTCATTTAGAATATATTTACCAAAATGCAAAGGCAATACACACGGATGTACCAAAGCACTAAATATAGAATATAATCATTGGAGGTAATTAGACAATTAGAGGAAATAATTACAGCATTGAAAACCAATTTAAAACAACTTGGTATCAGGGAAAAATTTTTGGCGAGAAAAAAAGGCGACTTTTTGTTTAATGTTTCTATTTATTACATAAAACAAATTAGCTGTCAATGTATTTGTTAAATTAAAAGTCGCCTTATATTAAATCTGAATTTTTCAATGTTTTTCGGACTTAGAACTTGATATTTGATTTTAAAAAGCCGTTAATATGGCGGTATGTTTTGCTTTATACAAATATAATGTTAAATTACAAAATTTAATGCGCAATGCGATAACTTATTTTGACAGAAATTTTTCATGGTTACTGTGACGCTTGCGTTATACTTTTTTGTATCGTTTTGACGACGTGTCAATTAACTAATACTGTGGTATTTACAGCTGGTTAACTCATGTAAAATTTAATCCACTTTGAGAGAAATTTATGTGAATTAATTTTTATTAATGGTTAAAAAACGCAAACTAAAGCTTTTACATGTATTGTTTTTATTCGGTTTTGTTTTTCTGAAAATTTCACAAAATCTGTTATTAATTTACAGGTTTTAAAGAGACTTGTTTCAGTCTTTTCTGGCATTTAGTTTTTAGACTTATGTAGCTTTATACTATTCCATTTAATATAAGGCTTTTTTTTCGAAACTTTGTTTCGTCTTTTGCTAGAATTTTATTTACAAACAAAATTACATTTTGTTTAGATAGATAGATAGATAGAAATATTTATTGCACACGTTACTACAAGTAACTACAAAGTACAATATTTAAAATATAAAGAAAGAAGCTATAATCAAAAATATTATTTATCAATTAAGAACATTACACATAAAAAAATGTTTGGGAATTTTGATCCTATAAACTACTAAAAGTTGCAAGGGCTTTGAAATGAAATTGGATAAATTTTTATGCGGGTGGAACCATATTACAATAATTTTCAATAATTATATGAAAATTATTTAAATAGATTATGGTCAAACAAGCACCAAAGAAACAACTTATAAAATATACATATTTAGTTTATTAGCAAATCCAGTAACTGTATTAGAAAAAACAATTTCACGAGGCAATGAGTTCCACAAATTAATTACTCGATTACTGAAAAAATGTTTGTTTATTTTGAGTCCAGTTTTTTTATTAATTAGTTTTAAACCGTTTCCTCTTGTGCGGGTATCTTCCTTGATATTAAAAATTGAGATTGATTAATATTGACAAGGCCATTTAATATTTTGTAATGTAATTTTAAATCATTTTTTAACCGTCTTGTTACAAGTTTTTCCAAACCAAATTCTGCTAATCTCGTTTCATAATCAATGATTGGAAATGAGCATCTTAAATAAAGTCGCTTGGTAAAAACTTTTTGAAGTCTTTTGATAGATTCGATATCTTTTTTTAAAAAAGGTGACAATACAATAAGATTCAAACTCCACTAATGGACGAATGTAAGTCTTACAGGCTTGTAATAAAATGCTCATGCCCCTTGTTTGGAAGGCTCTAAATAAAGTTGATATCCTGCCATAAGCCTTAATCGCTATCTCTGAGCAATACATAGAAAATCTTAGGTCTTGTGTTATTTTTCTACCTAATCTTTGACTGCTTCTTCTTCAATTATTTCAATATTGTTTAACTTATACACAAAATTATCAGTTTTAGGCCCCAGTGATAAAACACAGCATTTTTCCATAGCAACAGTTAGTTGCCATTTTGAGGCCCAAGAACAAAAGTTGTCCAGTGTTTTTTGATATTGAAATCTTTGGTTTGGATTACTGTAATCAAAATAAAACTTCGCGTCATGGGCAAAAAGTTTTATTTTGGCTTCAGGTCCTAAGCAGTCTGGAAGGTCATTTATATATAAAAGGAACAAAAGCGGTCCTAAAATACTACCTTGAGGGACACCGCTAACAACCGGAGAAAATTCAGAAAAAACTGGTTATCCTATGCTTTCGTCATCAATGACTACCTGTTGCCGCCTTCCTGTAAGAAATTCTGAAATCCAATTAAATAGTTCATATTTGATTCTGTAACATTTAAGTTTTTTTAAGAGTTTAGGGTGGCTGACAGAGTTGAATGCTTTTGAGAAATCAATATACATAGCATCGACTGACTTTTTTTCATCTAAGGCATTAAGCCAATCACAAAGGGTTGTTAATAATAAACCAACAGATCTGCTTGCCAAAAAACCGTATCGTTCATTAGTTATTAATTTATTCTTGATGAGAAAATTTAGTATATCATCAAAAACAATGCTTTCCATAACTTTAGAACAGACTGACGTTAGCGATATACCTCGGTAATTATTTTTTTCACACGCTATACCTTTCTTAAAAATTGGACTTATAAATGCTTCCTTTTAAACGTTACTGACCCTGACTCCATTTCTTGCCAAAGGGCAAGAAATTTTATCCGCGACATTTTTAAGGTAAAATGCTCAAATTTTATCTGGCGTTTTTGATAATGTTGAAGCTAATTGTTTTAATTTTTTGTTACAATATTGACAGGAAATAATACATTAAAAATACCTTGGTTTTCAGAAACACGGTTTTTGAACTCTGGCATAGTGCCATTGGATACACTATTAAAATAATTTTTAAAATTTTACATTTCTCATTTACATCCAAAGTCAATGTACCATCCGATCTTTTTATTGGACCAATTTGCAAAAAGCCGCTTTTCAGTTTTTTGTTGGCATACTTATAAAATTTTTTAATATCTCCGCTACCAAGTGCGTCCATTTCTAAGTTATTATGAAAGAGTTTTAGAGCTTTTTTGTATTTTTTTGCAACAATTTTGTAATTTTTTTTAGCTGTTTCAGACTTTTTTGATAGGCGAAATAATTTAAGCCTTTCTTTTGCCAATTTTTTTAAATTTTTTGAGGATATGAAATTTTTTTAAAAGAAATTAATTTTTTCGGAATAAATATTTTGATGCATTCTAAATTAATATCAATAAACTTAGAGTAGACTTCATTAATGTTAGTTGAAGAAATAAATACACTTGACCAGTTAACATTTTCAAGATATTCGTTAATTTTCAAAAAGTCGGCAGATCGAAAATTGACAATTTCACGCTTATTTTTATTTGCGGCTTTTACACTAAAATTTACTAAAAAACCCACAGAAAAATGATCACATGTGTGTGAAAAAGGCTCCGAAATGTTAAAGTCACTTATAATATCGTTTTGGTTGGAAAATAAAAGGTCCAAAATATTTCCCGTTTTGTAAGTTGGAACATTTATAAATTGCACGAGTCCGCAGTGGTTTATCACGTTTAAAAAGTTTTAATGTAATGAGTCACCGTTTATCACACAAGGAATGCGCCAGTCGATTAACGGAAAATTATATTCGCCTACAAAAATACAGGGTTGTTTAACTGAAAAAAGGTGTGCGTTTAATTCCGATAAAAGAAAGAGTCTTTGCGCCTCGCCTTCCCGCGTTATAAAACAAGGAGAGCGGTACTGACAAACAACTCAAAGCCTATTTTTTAAACCTATTATATCGATAGCAACACTTTCAAGATTATAAAATTAAATTAATTTCAAGTTATTATAAGCGTGTTTCGCGCCCTGTGTATAGGAAATACGCGACTAACATTTTTCAGCCTTGCGCGCTTCTTTCTTTCAAACGCTGTGTTGATGGTCGAACGGCAAATTGTTGGAAAAACGTTCCGAGCAATGAATCGTTTGAAATGGGCTTTACAAAAGACCAGGACTGTAGTTTGTTGGAGGAGCAGCGGCGCTCAATGCCATCAGGGGCAAATGAAGTCTTAAAAACGGGGCTTTAAAATTCGAGCAGGCGGGCAGGAGCGCGCAGGCACGGGCGTGTTGTTATTAGACATTAGATAGTATTATTAGATTATTAGATATTATTAGATTTTAGGCGGGTTGTTATTAGACAAATGCGGGCGCGCACGCGCGCCCTTTCTTAAACCAGCCTCCTGCAAACGCTTGTTACGACACTATTTAGACAACATATGGCGATTTCTTCTGTTAATATAGAAATCCTTTGGTTTAGAACAAAGGATATTGACCAGCGTGTACAAAAAGAAATTCTTTAAAAGTAATTTATTTCAGCATTTAATGAGCTCAAGAGCTTCAAAGACCTGGTTTCTTTTTATGATTAAAAAATTGTGATAACATGGGAACACCATGGGGTTTTAAAAATTATTAGATTAGACAGTAAACAAAAATACATAAACGCATCACTGTGTTTTATAAATTTATTTTTTGTCTGCATGACTTGACACTAATAAAACCACTGCAGAGTCAAATTCAAACCTCCTTCAAAGCGACTACAAAACGAAAATCGTCTAAAAGTCATGAAAACGGGAAAAATGATATAATGTTTTTAAAGAAATCATTAAAATGTAATAGGTTGTTTATTACATGTTTATTACCAAAGTATGGATTTTAAAGAAGACAAAACATAAAATTGTAATATTTTCATGTAATATTCAATCAAAAATAAAAAATTCGCAAATAAAATTGTTTAATCATCTTTTTCTTAAAAGAGACAAATGCAATTAAACTGACCAAAAAATAACAAAATTTAAAAAAATACTACATTGTGTTTGTTTAGATTATTATGCAGAATAAAGTCTCATTCTCTTTAAAATTTACACAAAACAGTAAAAAAATAGAAATATTGCTTGAAGATGTTGTCTATTTGTTGTTTGTTTTTTTTTTGTTGTTTCAAAACAAAACAGAGTTTATATAAGCCGTTGAAGTCGTGCCATTAATGTGCAAGTTTCAATTTGCTGATACCAGGTAAATTCTTAACATATGTTATTTTTTCAGTTTAGCTTTTAAATTATCCAAACAAAAATTATTGATACGCAAAAAACCATGATTATTTAATAGGTTTATGAGGCTGCAGACAAAAAGCCATGTGCTGTTTGTTCCATAATCTTTTGTCCTGATAACTGATTTCCTTGTGCCCGGACGTGCTCTCTTAACCTTGTTTACACTTTTTTCACTAAAACATTTGCATATTTTACAAAAACATGACTTTCTGATGCGACAAGAAACTTGTTTGTAAATTTTACAAACTGCTCTGGAAAAATTGAGAAAATTGTCTGCGGCGAAAATCAAACCTTAGATCTTTGCATGGAAGTTCCAGACTCTAACTAGGCCAAATCGACAACTGGAATATATGAGAAAATGAGGCTTTATAAACAATAGTGTTTTTTGTAAAAGTTTACAAACAACATTGTAATTGTTACCAACGCTGATTTATTTGTACATGACTTTTCGCAAACAAAATTAAGAGAGTGCGGGTCCAGACACGGACGTGCTGATTTTAGGCAAAATGATGTAGATAATTGTAAATACTTACCTTCACCACCATCACTATTTGAAGGCTCAACTAAAATATTAAACATTATTTTATAATAAATTAACAAATTTTATAAGCAGCCAGAAAACTTTAAATTTAACAAGCACAGTTTTTTTGCATAAAGTGGCAAATTTTAAAATTCTAGTGTACTAATTCGTAAAGCATTTATTTGTATCTCAATTATTACTAATTAATGTATTAGGTCACACTGACTGATAAATAAAATTGTATACCAAAAAAATGTTTTCAACAATGAACGAATAATATTTAAGAATACCGTTTGATTGAAATAAATTTTGTTTTTTCCATACACTAATTTTTAGATCCATCTTTTCTACAAGAAAAATATTGAAAAAAAAACTTTCTCAAACGTAAAGGTACAAAAAAACGAAGTTTTAAATTCTGATCAATTTCGAATATTAATAATGTAGATGTTCAGGTGTTAACAGTCAGAAACCAAAGTTTTCCATTTCAGGGGAGCAAACTGCATATAAACACCATTTCATTTTTTTTAAATTTAATTTTTTTCAATTATAAGATTCGATGGGTGCAGGAACAAATTATCCAAGGTCCAAATAATCCAAGTAACTAGGTCCAAATAATCCAAGTCCAGGGAAAAATAATCCAAGGTCACTAGGTCCAAATAATCCAAGGTAGGTACAAATAATCCAAACAAGAGCGCTGGGAGTTGGATTATTTTTTCGCACTTGAGCTCATATTTAATTTATGCAAATTTTTAATCTTTTGATTAATATTTCAAAAAATCGCATTGGCAGCAATGAATTTCGCATTTCGAGCTGCAGTTTAACAATAATTGGATAGATTTTTAGAAGTTTCTCGAAAATTCTTCAACAATATAAATATTTTTTCAGTTCAAATGGACACAAACTTCACCTTAAGAATTATTTTTTAAATTAATCAATCAATCAAAATCAAGATTTAGGTTCTGTCTATTCACTAAATATTTTTAAGTGAAAAAATTATTTGTTAGGGTATCTGATTTAATTTCGGCCAGGCCTTAATTTAGGCAACCAATTTAGGGTGTTAGAAAATTGGCTTTTTTTTAAAACGCAAAAGAACTAGCACAAAAGTAACTGTATGAATGTTAAATAAAGTGTTTTTGTAAAAGTTTTTTATTTGTGTTATTAGGCATTATCAACATTTTCATACAGAAAGTAAATTTATTATGATTTTTTTTGCTTTGTATTTAAACTACATCAAATTTAGAACAAAGAAAAATAACTTCTATTTAAGGCTAAAAAAATAAAGTTATATGTACCAGGAACAATACCTAGGGATAAATTTGCAACCTTTAAAAATATTTATCTTACGTTTTAGCAATAGTTATAGCCAGTTTTTTCTAGGTGGTTGCAGTTAATGGCACGTGCCTTAACTTCAGCCACTATAAAAAAGTTTAAACCTCCACTGATTTTTAAGTGTAACAGAAATTTTGCATTGCAATAACAAAAATAGCTGTCGTTTGATTTTTAGACTAAATCCTGGCTCAAAAACTTATTCCAAAAAATCAAAAAAAGGTGGCCAAAATTAAGTCAGTTACCCTAATTCACTACCGTTGTCGATTTTCCGCTATTTTGAAGTATTCTTTTACAAGACTGTTAGCAAAATGTTTGTGAAAGTCATATTTTTGTAAACTGGGCTTCCAAATTAAATAATAAAAGCCTGGTCTTCCAAAAGTCCCAATTCTTATAGTAAGATATGGTAGGTAAATGGCAGATCTTAATGTTAATAATGTTTTTGCTCTCAAATATGCTCCAGAGCTCCGGAAATTTAAATTGAGAAGAGTTCTGGAGCGGGTCCACTAAACGCGTGCTGACTAGGTGCTATCTTAGCACGTTGTTTAAAACTCTTGTTTTTTTTTTAATTTCTGGGTTTTTTTTGAGAAAACTTACGGGACTCTTTTTTTAGATAGAATAATTAATATTAAAGAGTTTTATGCATATTTGTTTGAAATAAAATTTAATAAAGCCTTAAACCGTAGTTAGGAGTTTTGCTAACCCGCAACTAGGGGTTATTGCTTTAATAGTTTGTATATACAACAAATATGTATAAAATTAATAAAATAATAGTTTATGCCAAGTAAACAAAAAGTTCTGTTAGATTTTTCTAGAAAAAACCCAGAAATTAAAACATTAACAAGAGTTTTAAATAACATGCTAAAATAGCACGTAGTCAACACGCGTTTAGTGGACCCGCCCCTGGAACTTTGGAGCTCTGCCTGTTAAATGAGCGATTTTAAGTTAAATACATTTAAAGTTAATCAATCTTTTTTTATAGCTAAAGCAGGCCGGCGATGGATATTGCCGCCTAATACCCTATATCAACACTTGTTGATGTAGAATTTTAGTCAAAACATGTTTAAGATGTTTTATTATTTAAATTAGTTTTGACAAAAAAATTAGTTTACAAAAAGTTTGCAAAACATTCTATGACATCACATTCTAATTATTCATAAAATAAGTACAAAAATAGAGCGGAGCTCCAAAGGTTTTGCTGGCTTAAGATGTTAAAAAGAGGCATAGAAAGCTTGACATTCACAGTCTTAGTATCGAGATTTCAAGAATTAATTTCAATTAATTTCAATCAAATTTTCAGTTAATTTCAATTAATCAATTAATTAATTTCAGTCAATGTCTTAATTGCAAGAATTTAATTTAAGAGTTTTTAATTTAAAAGTTTGATAATTTAGAGTTTCAAAGGTTTAATTTCAAAAGCTAATAACTTAGATTTGTCATATTCATTTCTAGTTTAATACGATAATTTTAAAATCAATGTCCAATGTTTATTTTGGAATTTTAATACTATTAAATGCTCTTATTAAACTGTCCCTAAACTATATACTACATTAATAGGATATTGGATTTTATGGAAAAAAAACTTGTTTCTTCTTATTATGATTTTATATTGATCTTTGTATAAAAATAAAATTTGAAAAAAAAAAGAATTTATAAATAAAACAAATAATATTAAAAACCAATTAAAATATGTAAACTGTTATCTTGGATTATTTGGACCTAGAGAAACCTTTGTTTGGCTTATTTGTTCGCACTTGGCAGGCGCTGACGTTGCGAATTTGGATTATTTGTTGCATTTGGGAACAAATAATCCAGGAGGCGCTGGATTATTTGGACCTTGGATTATTTGTTTTCACACTCTTTTGATTCGATTTAATTTTTTTCAATTATTAGAACTTTATAATATTTGATGTTAAAGAAATGGTTCGGACGGCGGATATTTGCTAGACAACTTGCACAAACGTTTCTAGTAAAATTTTCGTCAAAAATATTGTGTATGCACACTAATATATAAATGCTATAAAATGCTAGAAAAAATTATATTAATAATAAAAAATAAATAAATAATACCAAAAATATATAACACAAGAGAATTTTGAAACTGTACACTATATGTTTGACAAAAATTATGCAAGAAACGTTTGTGCAAGTTTTCTAGCAAAAATGTGCCATCCGAATCAATTCTTTAACGTCAAATATTATTAAGTTAAATAATTGAAAAAATTTTAATCGAATAGATTATTTATTATTTAAAAAAATTAAATTTAAAAAAATGAAATAGGTGTTTATATGCAGTGTGCTCCCCTGAAATGGAAAAGTTTAGGTTTATGATTGTTTAACAACAAACATCTACATTATAAATTCTAAAATCTGATTAAAATTTTTAAATTTTGAAAACGAAATTTTTTTAAAAAACTTCGTTTCTTTGTCCCTTTACGTTAAGGCACAAAAAAATTTGTTTATTTTTTTTTACAAAAAAATTTATTTATTTATTTATATTTAATATAATTTTTTCTAGCATTTTAGTAGCAGTTATATTTTAGTGTGTATTGTTGTGAGGACATGCAAGTAAATCAAAACATTGCTGCTTTTGGCAATTATGCATAAAAACAAATCGCTGTTTTGGCAATTATGCTTTGTTACCACTACAAAACATATTTAATGCTATATGATATAAAGAAAAAAAGATTTAAGATTTATTGCAAATCTGAGTTTGACTGAATTTCGGTGGTGCAAAAGTCGATTTTTAACGAAAAAAGTCGCTACACCAATTTTTTGCTGTTGATATTTGCTTTAAAAATTCAATTCTAAAAAAATTTGGCAAGCGTTTTAAAATTAAAGCTTAGCTGTGGTCA
>JASAMX010033518.1:0-41340 GCA_030248175.1 Microlaimidae sp. YZB2_3
AACAATAAAAAATATTTTTAAAAAGTACAAAGACAGTAATTTAGAATGTATTTCAAGCTTAAATAAGCTTTGAATTGCTCACAGGGCGAAGATCCTGCTGAGATCCGAAGCTCCCTCTGCTTCAAATGGTCGGAGTGTAGTATTGGAGGGTTGGCGGAAAATGGAGAGGTTATATCAGTAATTTTGCAAAACAGCGAAGCTCCACTTTTCAAGCTTCGAAGCTTCAGACAACCCCAGAGCTCGGGAGCTCTTTATCCAATTGCTAAACTAATTTATCGCATTAGCTGAAGAGTAATGTAGTGTATTATATTTTAAATTTTTGATGTAAGCTAAGTTTTTTTTTTAATTTTAAAAATAGCCCTTAAATTGGAAAAAAAAAGTAAAGTTCCTACTTTTCAGAATCAGGCTTCGGAGCCATTTGAAGAAAAGGGAGCTCCGGAAAAATGTCCATTAAATGAGTGATTTTAAAACTTATTTAAGTTTTTAATAGATTTAAAGTTACTCTAATTGCATTTTTAAGTCTATTTCTAGCGTATTAAATAAATTTTGTAAAAAATTAATTTGAAAAAAACAAATTTTGACAAAATAATATACGGCATCACTCTTTAATTATTAATGAAATTAGTACAAAAATTGGACGGAGCTTTAGAGCTCAAGGGGTTCTTCCGTAGCTCCTAAAACAGAGTCTCCAGAGCTCGGAGCTCCGGGGCACATCACTATTATAGAATAATTTAAAGTATAATACCTCATTTAAAGATAGGTCAAACTTTTTGTCTTCGATTTTGATTATTTTTTGTAAAAATTTTACCCTTGCCCTTAAAACCCTACAAAATTGTTTTCATCAAAATATCGCCAGTGGTTTGTGAGATATGATAACCTCCAAAAATAGCATTTTTCGACAATTTTGTATTTGAAAGATTGCTCAATGGGTATTAAAATTTAAATTTCAAAATAGGCACTCAAAAAAGCGGCTATTTTCTACTTTAATTTAATACCTTGATTGTTAAGATTGGTGCAGTATTTGTTGAGATATTGCGTTTCCTGTACAAAAACCAGCGATTTTTTCGAAAAAAATGAAGTGTAGGTTAAAAATAAGATTTTTTTCGAAAAATTTAAATTTTAATACCTATTGAGCAATTTTTTAACTACTAAATGGTTGAAAAACGCCATTTTTGGTGGGTCATATGCATATCTCTTGAAACACTTGATATATTATTTTGATGAAAAAATTTTTGTGGGCTATTGGAGGCAGGGTTAACGTTTTTTCACAAAAAATAATCAAAATCGAAGACAAAAAGTTTACTTGGTTGCTCACCGCTTAAAGGGGCCGCTTTCCTAAGCTCCATACCACTAAAAATATCCGCAGTATGATATTAAAAGCTAAGGACATTAGTTTTTATTAGGGGTGTTTTGATGCGGGGCATAAGCTCAGCTTTTAGGAGCTTTCGGACCTAAGAAACTGCGAGACCTGTGTTGAATTTCTTAACTAATTAAAGGAATATTTAAACAGTAATGTCATAGATGAGTATCATTTTTTGGTAAACTAAATTTTTTTAAAATTTTTTAAAACAAAAAATAGTCTTAAAAATAGAGATACAAGCTTTTTAAAATACCTCATTATACTACAAATAATTTTCGTTTTAAATGCAACAATTATCTTAAATGTCAAAAAAGTGTAATTTTCATAAAAAAATATATAAAAATAACGAAATATATATGTATTAAGAATAATTTCATAATTGGTATTTTATGATTTTTCTCTATGCTTATGTCTTTTCTTTATTTTATGCTTTTGCTTTGAAATCATAATCAAAATAAGTAATTGAAATTTTTTTAAAATTTTTCATACTAAACAGTAAGCATCTGATCAGTGAGGAGTATGTCTTAATATTGAAACTTAATTTCCATAAAACCTATTTTACTGCGAAATTATTGTTAAATAATATGATTTGAAGTTCCAAGTTATTATAATTAAACGATTTGCATCATGTAACGTTCTGCGTTCATTTTTCCCCACTGCGAGATGTTAAAATTCAATAATCTTTTTAAACATAAAACGCTTCTTTTAATTTTACCTATTAATTTTAATAAAAGAAATAATTTTAATATCGTGTATACTTTTCAACCATGCATAGGCACATATTTTTGTAACTATAAAGATTTAAAAAAAAAACTAAATTTTACCAAAATAGAAAATTTATTAAACTCAGACTGTGAATGCTCGGTTTCAATTTTTTGTGATCCGATGTTTAAGCATGTTATAACAGGTAACCTAAACTTTGTTGATAATTCCATATTACGTAAATTATTCAGTTATGGTGCTAAATATAGATTACCTAAATTAGTTAACTGATATGAAGTTGAATCAACTGCTTATGAATGTATTGATAATTTTATTCATTACTTTTATGAAAAATCACGAATAGATTTAAATTTATTTAATGAATTTAAACAAAGAGCGCAAAATATAATAAAAAATCGAATAAAATTTTGCGTTATTAAGCGAACATTGTCATATGTGTACGCGGTCGGTCGCTTCTTTTTTTAACGTTTACGACCGAAAAAGGTTAACAGTTTTTTTGGCTTGAAGGACCGGTTGAAATTTTCAAAATTTAGTAGGAGTGGATACCCAAAATTTTCGTCTTCAATCGATGCGACTTTCGCGGTATATTTTGCTAAATTCCTTCGGTATTTTGGAAAATTAACTCCAAATTAAACATTCTTCAACTCATTTTTTCCACTCAAACTCATGGTCAGTTCGTGCCTTGGAGGCATCTTTTATCCTGTCTGTCCTACGTTACCACCTTGTGTGGATGCCCTTGTGCTCCTCTGCGGTAGCTGTCCTTTGACCTCGGTAACCAACATTACACACCTTTTCTCCGACACTTTGTGTCCACAAATTACGTCATGACGTTATCTGATTACTCCGATTCTACTGTGGTGAACTGCACTTCTAATTGCGCCACATGTGAAAAGGACCCTGGAGAATTAACGTACAATCCGTGAGGTGCTTTAATTGTGATGACATTCATCATTTCAAATGTATTGGTTTGCTCAACTTTAAACCTAGTATCTCAACGAAACTTCTGCTTGAAATGCCCGGAAACCACTTTCAGTTTCATTGCTCTAAGCCTGGGTGTTTCTTGCCATACCCACGCCTATCTCCCAGGAAGATATCAACGTGCTCGAAGAACCCTATTTCTTCTGATGATCTCTCTGCGGACATTGCGGCAAATGGAGTCGCCCTTAGCCAAATAAAGTCCAATATGGTCCGGGATATTCCCACTATCCTCAACAAGCTGGAATCGCTTTCCACCGCGATCGGCACTACCGACCTCTCTGCCAAGAAGCCGTCATATGTGGCTGCTGCAAAAAAGGGGATACCTGCATCCAAGGCCCCCGTGTACTTCGCCATGAAGGATGATATCCTGAACGAAAAGGATATGAAGACTCAATTGGTGCTATCAAACTTTCCAGAACTTCTGACCGAACTGAAGCAGTTATTTAATGATATTGGGCTTCATGCTCACTGGAAACATGTTATGTCTGCCGAACAACTCGGTAACCATCGCTTTCCTCCAAAAGACAATCCTAATGGACCGTCCCGACCACGTTTAGTGAAGATCTCTATGGTCAAACACACAGGACAGGACAACCTGTATGCCAGGGATCTGTTGAACTGCTATGAAGAGCTCTTCCACAACGGAAGCTTTGAACTGCACGATAAGGAACTTTATATGCGGGCTTTAATGCCCTTTACTGAAAGAAAGAAGTCAATGAACTACCACACCATGAGGAAGGCGGCATACGAATTGAACTGTAAGTTAAAAACTGATGAAATTATGAATGTAAGTTATACCGTAAAGGAAAACCGAAACGGAGAGCATTTTTATGCTAAATTCAAGTTGAACAGATATACAGGTCGGTGGGTGATTGAATGTTGAAAGAGGTTGAATGATTTAAAATTTTAAAGAGAGAGATCACATCTAGACAAATTCCTGTTAGTTTTGCCCTGAAAATTATTTAAACTGTATTTACAGTAATGTACATAGTATTTATGGCATTCAAAATCGCAATTTACTGAACTTTTTGCTTTTAAACCAAAATTATAGTGTTCTATACTTCACGGAAACATGACTTAAAGAGGATGTAACTGACGGTATGTTTGGGATTAAATATTTCATAATGATAGGTCAATAAACTTGGAGGTGAAGTAGCTGTTTTTGTGAATGGTAACATCAAAGCACATCGTGTTGAAATCCCTGAAAGATTTGATTCTCTTGAACTTATTGCTGTGAATTTAATTGGCGACAAAAAGTCAAGGATTATAACTTTTTACCGTCCACCAAATGCTACCTTTAATTATTCTAAACTGTTTTGTGAGGTAATTTACCTAATAAAGGTGTTTTATCCAATGTTAACTTCCCAGTGGTTCTATGCGGGGATTTTAATATAACCGAGATATTCTTGGAAAGCAAAATACCCCAAAATGCTGTAGCAAACATTTTTGCATTATCTTTATTAGATAGCTCGTTAAACCAACTAGTTACAGAACCTACAAGAGGTGAAAATTTTCTGGATTTAATCTTTTGTAATGTTGATGCGCATGTCTCAAATATCTCGGTTACCAAACCAATATTTAATAAAGACCATGAAAGTATTAGTTTTCGGCTTCCCAAACCTTTTACTCCTAAGAAAAAGCTAAGATCAGAAACCTTCTGTGACTATAACCAAGCAGATTGGGCAGGAATGAGAACGTACCTTGAGTCGGTTGACTTTGTTGGTTTGTTTCAAGAGAGAGCTTCTGTTGAAACCCACAGGCAAATTGTAAAAACTGAAATTCTAAAAGCAATTGAAATGTTTGTTCCACTGAGAAAGAAAAAATCAGAACAAAAACATAGCTATTCCAAACATATTTTGAATATTTTGCTGAAAAAGAAACAGTTGTATAAAAAACGCACAAATCCTGAGAGCACACTCAAATATAACAAGGCTAACAAGCTTTTTAAGCATAAAGTGACAAAGTTTAATGAAAAATCAGAAGCTAAGATTCTATCTGGACGTGGCAAAAAATATTTGTTTCCTGTTTCGATATGTAAGAAAGAAGCGGCAAGGGAACAAAACCGGTTCTGCTGTACCTTCTCTCAAAACGGAGGATGGTTCTGTTATTACCAAAGAACGCATGCAATGTGAACTTTTCAATCAACACTTTTCAGAAAATTTCACAACTGACAACAAAATTGATGCTAAACTAAACTCCAACGTAAATCAAGATACAGAAATCAGAAACATAAAATTCACTCCAGACATTGTTCTAAAGGCACTTAAAAACAAATAAAAACTAAGTAAAACCCCAGATGGTCTACCTTCTATTCTTTTTAAAGAATTAGCTCATTCTCTGGCAAAGCCTCTAGCCTTTGTTTTTGAGGTCTCTTTCCGAACTCATAAGCTACCTGTGTCATGGTTAGATGCTGATGTCATTCCGATTTTTCAAAAGGGATGCGCAAATAAAGCTAAAAATTATCATCCAATTTCCCTAACATGTATTGCATGCAAAATAATGGAAACGTGCATATCAGAACAACTTTTTGCATATCTCAGAAGCAAAAATTTAATATCAAAGGAACAACATGGCTTTTTGCAAAAAAGATCTACTTGTTTGCAATTTTTAGAGTCATTTAATGATTGCAAATTGCTGCTGATAAGGGCTTGGTTATAGACACGGTCTTTATTGATTTTAGCAAAGCTTTTGATTCAGTTTGTCATAGTAAGCTTATTTCCCTGTTATGGAATTACTGGGAACCTTCTTAGCTGGATAAAAGCCTTCTTGAGTAATAGGAAACAACGGGTAGTACTTGGAGAATCAAGTTCTTCTAAATGTGATGTTACTTCAGGAGTCCCTCAAGGTTCTGTATTGGGGCCACTTCTTTTTCTACAGTTTATAAACGATTTAACTGACGAAATTAGCAATGTCTCATGCAAGTTATTTGCTGACGATGTGAAACTGTATGACATCAGAGGCAAAACAGATAACAACCTTAATCTACAAAATGCTATTGATAAATTAGTGAACTGGGCACAAAAATGGCAACTCCAAATCGCAGAGCATAAATGTAGTGTTGTTCACAGGGGAAATGGTAACCCTAAATTACCAGTCTTTATAAATGGCAAATTGCTAGATTCTGAAAACCAAGCCCGTGACCTTGGAGTGATCCTTACATCTAACCTGAAACCTTAGGAACATTGTAACACTATTGTAAAGAAAGCATTATCTGTCGTTGTCGTTGAGAACATGCTCTTCCGCTGTTTCCAAACTAAAAAATATGTATTTTCTGTTGACTACTTATAAATCCTACGTACATCCAATTTTAGAATATTGTTTTCCAGTCTGGTCACCAAACTTGTGCAAGGATATTGATATGGTGGAACGTGTACAAAGAAACTTCACAAGAAGGGTGTTTTCAAGGTGTGATCTTAACCCCATTCCAACTATATTGATCGCTTAGCAATTCTGAATCTTGAACCTTTGGAAGTATGCAGGATTCATTTTGACCTAGTTATGTGCTTTAATATTGTAAAAAATAAGTATGTCCTTAAATTTGCAGATTTTTTTAAATGGGGTGTATTTAGAGGTAAAAACGATCACAACCTAAAATTGAATTTACCGTTTGCACAAACGGATTTTTTTATATGGTTTTGCTTCTCGTTGTGTAAAATATTGGAATGGACTTCCGGAAAATACCGTTCAATCAAGAACTACTAATGTATTTAAATGTAAAATAAAAGGCTATGATTTTTCGGAGTATTTAAAGTTTAACAGACACATGTGATGCAGCCTTTGGGCTCAATGTGTTCTCTCCTTTATCTACTTTTATTTTTCATTTATGGTGACAAATTTCGTTTGTGTATTTTATTACTTTTTCTTTTTATAGTGTGCAAAATTTTATATATTACATGTTACCAATTGCTAGAAATTGTATCTGAAAACTCTAACCCACCGACCCAGTGATTAACATTGTGTCTACTCGTATAATTGGTGTACTTTAAACTAAATCCAAATGATTTGGACTTATGTTGTGATATTTTGTAGGGTCCGTATAAAATCCCCATGGACAAATTCCCCATAGGCCAAAATCCCCATAAATGTTACAAAATCCCCATAAGGTGGTGTAAATTACCCATGAAACAGTGCGAATTCCCCATAAAGTGGTGTAAATTCCCCATAAATATAATGCGTTTGCAGTATTTCCTTAAAATTTTAACACTTGGAAAATACAACAAAACTATATCATGATAAAGTTAGCTTGATTTTAGGGCTTTGCTTAAGCTTAGGAAAAAATTAAAACATTTTTAATGCTTTTATAATTAAAACTTAGTTTTTTTAACACATTTTGGTTTGCAAACGCATTTCTGATTGTTATGGGGAATTTGCACTATTTTATGGGGAATTTGCACTACTTTATGGGGAATTTGGCCATGGGGATTTTACACTACTTTTATGGGGATTTTGCACGTCACCATTTTGTACGCTATTTTGTCTTTTTTAATGTTACTTTTGTGACAATTTTGTAGATAAAGATTTCAGACTTAGAATTAAAAAAAAATTTAATATTTCATACCCCGATGGTTTTTATGACGAAAAACTAATTAAAACATTAATAGCCAAACTACAAGAAAAGTTTGTCATTACAGTTATCGATAAGGCCAATAATAACTTCGGTTTCATTTGTAAAAAATACTATGCGTCGATTCTTTGCGATGAATTAGGTGTAATTTTGACTGCAAAAACTAGACAATTATATATTCAAGGTAACAAGGTTTATAAACATGTTTCGAATTTAAGGTTAAATGATATAATTAAAATGCATGTAGAATTTAGGAACCCAATTGGTTTTGAAGTTAGTAATAAACAACATTGTTTACCTCTTCTTTTTAGCATACCTAAATTTCATAAAAATCCTATTAAATTTTAACATATTTCAGGTGCTAGTAGATGTAGTACTAAAACTGTTTCAATTTTGCTAAGCAAAATTCTTAATTTTTTTTGTAATCATTTTACTAACTAATGTAATGCGTTAAAAGACAAAATAGGCTCCACATACTGGTCAATTAATAATTTGTTAGAAGTTATGGACAAACCTAACAATATCGATAATATTTACAACATGTTTAGTGGTGATTTTAGTACAGTATATACCAGCCTATCTCATGATACAGTTTTAGCCAATCTTTCAGGATTATCTAACCTTTTATTCAGTAATTCAGGTAAAAAGTATATCATAGTCAATTATCACAAATGTTATTATTTGGATAAATTACTATTGCACTATTGTTACTATTGCACGGGAAAACTCGTTTTTTACTAAAGAGCAAATTTTACAGATGATAAAATTTGTAGCTGCAAATTTGTATGTGCTTTTCACTAAAGAAATATTCTCGCAAAGTTCTGGTATTCCAATGGGGTCAAACTGTTTGCCGCAGATAGCAGATCCTACTTTATCATTTTTAGAATTTAAATATTTAAAATTAAATATTAGAAATCGTTACACGTTTAGATATATAGACGATTTACTTAGTTTTAATTGTAGTAATTTTTATGCAATGTGTAAAGATATATATCCTTAAGAATTGCCACTTACTGACACAAGTATTTTTAACAAAGTAGTTAATTATTTGGATTTAAATACTAAAATAAATACCCAAGGTAAACTAAACATTAATGTATTCAATAAAACAGATGATTTTAATTTCAAAGTTATACGTTACGTTCGTAAATCCAGTAATGTAAGTAGCAACACAGGGTTAAATGTATTTTTTACGCATAACTGTTCGAATTTCTCGAATTCGTTTGAATAAAAATTATTTTTGTGATAAAATTTGTGAACTATATTCTGATTTTTTACAATTAGGCTTTAACAAAAACGAACTTTATCAACAGTTAAAACAATTTTTGTAAGATATAAACCTTTTATGGCCAAATTTGAAATTCATAATAATCAAACTTTCAAAAAATTTTTACATCAACATCTTTTTAAATAATTTTTTTTATTTTAAAAAAACATACGTACATATATTTTAATTTATTTACACAATAAATCATTTCATGTACTTAAATTTATAAAAAAGTTTACGTCTCTACTTAGCTTACACTAAGTAGTTGCATATATTCTCTACAAAGCTTAAGCTTTGTAGTTGCCATACATTTTTTTAAAATTATTGTCTTTTTTAGGGTTATACAGGTTGGCTGTATAGTTTTAAATTTTAATTAATTCTAGTCAAAGTGTAATTTTCTAAATAATATTTCTAATATATTTTATAGGTCAAATTGATATAAATACTTAGATTTGAGAAGATTGTGCTCAATGTATCATCACAGCAAACCTTTTTTTGTGTTTTTCGAACTTCCTTCCCAAAAGCTATTAAAGCCTTTTATGTAAATTTTTATTTTTTGTCTTTTCAGTTCAGTCTCTCCCTATGTTTTTATCTGTTAAAAGAAAAGTAATAATAATTTAGATTAATATATTTTTATTTTATATTGTTAATTAGTAATTTTTTTAAAAAAGTTTTCAAATACAATGGAATCTATTGAAAAAAGTAAAAATTTTGATCATTTATTTTTTAGATTAAGTTTATATAAGTATTTATTTTGTCTTATTAGTTATAATCTACTTCTTTAAATAATTTTATAAAAGTTAACTTTCGAAATGTCTCAAGTTTTTCCTTTTCCATATTTTAGTTCAGTGTGTACCTTTTCCGTAACTTTAGTTTAGTGTGTTACCTTGTTAAAATTTTTTTCTATATTTCACTTACTTTTGTTATCATGTGCTACAATCAACTAGTATCTCTGCTAGATAATCAAGATACACAAGATCAGCTAGTATCTCTGCTGGTTCGCGGACAAAAAAGATTAGCGGAACAGGAAGATGCACAACAGGTATTTAATATTTTCAATCTATATTTATATAGCTAAGGAGTATTTTGAATAAATTTTTTTTTAAATTTTTAAAAATTTAACATTTTACCTTCGTTTTTCTTTGAATTTTTTTGTTATGCATGCGCATGTTTTTGTCATGTATGTTCCCTTGGAAGACGCGTATTCGCCTACTGACGAGCTCCTGTTCGCTTCTTTCAAGGAGTTTATTAAAATATACGTCTAGGAGATTAAAAGGAGCGAAACGTATTTTTTAATAAAATTATATTTTAGTTTAATTTTAGCACATCAGGTAGACCATACACTTATTTATTAATCTATTTTTGGTTGGTTGTCTTTACCGATTTTTTTTGCTTTTAAACTTTTTCATGTGTGTTAATTTGGGGGTATTTTCTGGTTTCCCCATAGTTTTTGTTACTAATTTTCTTATTAAAACTCTATTTCTGCTTTAGTTGTCGACTTCGTCTGATGATGATTGTTTGAAACAATCAAAATGTCACCTTTTAATGTACCCAGTAAAAGTTTTATTGACCGTTTTTTTTATTAATTACAAAATGTAATAAATGAATTAAAATTTAAAAAAAATAGCATGGACATCTTTATATTGGACAACATATTCTTACTAAAGATGGAAGAACCTTCCTCCCCAACCACATAAAAAATTAGGATAAACGAGATATTATGAGAAACCTTATAGTTCAGTGAGCATCATAAGGTGGTTGAAATTAGTAAAAAATTAACACGGACATCTTATGCTGGACAACATATTTTCACCAAAGGAGAGAAAGACCCTTCTCCCCAACTAAATTTAGAGTGGGTAACTAAGGTATCACTGTAAAGTTTAAAATCACGGAAACTGACACTGGCTACTTGTTTTCTAAAATGGATTGAAACATTTTTTACTGAAGAAATGATGAAAATTGTAATTAATAACTCTGAATCTGCAGAATACAAGCTGCACAGCTCAGTTCCTCAGGGTTTTGTTTTAGGTACTCTTCTGTTTTTAATATATATTAATGATATTGTGGACTAAGTTAAATTTTCTAATAGTAAATTGTTTGCGGATGATGCGAAAATATACACCAGTTTTGTTTCAAGCAATGAAAAACTTAAAAATTAAACAACTTCAAGAGGATTTATCCTGAATAACAGAATGGTCAAAAAATTGGCAACTACAAAAGTCGAGTGAATATTTTTCTCTTTAAAGAAAAGAAAATAATTTGTATTTGAAACTATAATTTTGGAACTATACCGCTGCAGAAGCTTTTGGTAATTTTTTCTACCTAGTTCCCTTTTGTTTCTGTGCCTTTTTTATCCTGAAAACTAACTAACATAACTCTATTAACTCTATAATTTTAATTGGTATGGACGCAGACACACCAAAATAACCCTATTATTTGGAAAATCTAAATTGTGGACTACCTATATTTGTTTAATATCCAGCAAATTTTTTACTTTAACGATTCTGAAGTAAACCGTGGCCTGGAGCCCTTTTGACCCATTAACTGCGTTATGTCTATGTCCAATGACTCATCATCGACAATAGTTGACTCAGCTGACAGCAAAAATTGTGTCAGTTGCGACAAACCGTCGAGGGTACTGAATATATGTTTTATTACAGACCCCCAAATAGCACTAAGAAATATTCTAAATTATTTTGTCAAGCCTTGTTATATTTGTCGGATGTTAATTATTCTGTTGTTATAACAGGTGATTTTAATATTTCTTTAATTTTTACTCAAAAATCATTCATGCACTCTTTTATTTTGTTTGCAAAAAGTCATGTACAAATAAATTAGCGTTGGTAAAAATCACAATGTTGTTTGTAAACTTTTACAAAAAACATTATTGTTTATAAAGCCTCGTTTTCTCATACATTCCAGTTGTCTATTTGGCCTAGTGGACATTTTTTTTCAATTTTTCCAGAACAGTTTGTAAAATTTACAAACAAGTTTCTTATCCCATTAGAAAGTCACGTTTTTATAAAATATGCAATTGTTTTAGTGAAAAAATGCAAACAAGGTTAAGAGATCAAACAGTTTTTGAAGCAAGTAGAGGCAAAAATTGTCTCGATTTTATATTTTGCAATGAAGACTTACGTATTCAAAGCACTAAAAGTACCGAACCGTTATTAACAGTGATCATAATACTATTGAATACATAATCAAAAGTAGTGTAAAAACCAATAGGGTTACAGAAACATATTTATCTTTTGATAAAGCTAATTGGCAAGCCATGAATGATTTTATAAATTCAGTAGATTTTATAGGTCTTTTTTAATAAAGCGCAAATGTCGAAAATCATTGGCAAATAGTTTTATCAAAAATTGAAGAAGCAATTAAAAAATTTGTCGCCTTACATATAAAAAAAAAGGAATTTGCATATCCACAACATTTAGAACAAATCAAATCAAAAAAGAAAAAAAACTTTGGAAAATGCGTGAACATCCTGTATGAAAAGCGCAGTATAATAGATTAAACAGAAAATATAAAGCTAAAGTCAATAAATATAATGAGTCCAAGGAAAATAAAATGCTAACTGCAAAAAATAAAAACAAATTATTTCAATATGTTGGTAATCTTTGTAATAATAGAAATGTGATTGCTACTCTTTTTTACAAAAATAACGTCTTAACTGATGACCCAAATAAGAAATGTGAAATTCTTAGTTCAGGTTTTAGTAAAAATTTTGTGAACGATGATGGCTTAATTTTTGATGATGCCCTGGATAGGCAAATTAAAGATAATTTGTGTTTATCAAATGTAAATTTTCCTAAAAAATTAGTGTTGAAAGCTTTGAAAAAACACAAAAACAAAAAAAAACTCCTGATAGACTTCCAGCTATATTGTTTTGGAAATTGGCTCATAGTTTAGTGGAACCATTAATGACAGTATTTAAAGTATCTTTTGTACCCATAAACTCCTTTTAAGCTGGTTAACAGCTATAGTTACACCTGTGTATAAAAAGGGTTGCCCCAATGATCCATTAAACTATCGCCCAATTTCCTTAACTTGTATAGCATGTAAAGTAATGAAGTGCTGCATTTACGACCAAATATTTCAGTTTCTTAAAAATAAAAATTTAGTTAATAAAGCCCAACATGGGTTTTTACGGAAAAGATCAACCTGTTCACAGTTGATAGAATCTTTTTACAATTAAAACAATGCTATCAAAAACGATTTATTAGTTGATACCATTTACGTTGGTTTTAGCAAAGCTTTCCACAGTGTTTCACATAAAAAGTTACTTCCAAAACTCAGAGCATATGAAGTTTTGGGTAATGTATTGGCATGGATTTCTGCTTTTTTGCTTGATCGTAGCCAAAGAATTGTCATTTAAAATTGCGTATCAAAAGTTTCTAAAGTTTTATCTGGAGTCCCTCAAGGTTCCGTTTTAGCCCCCTTACTCTTTTTTAATTTTATAAATAATCTTCCAAAACAAATTATCTGATGTCTCGTGCAAACATTTTGCCAACAATGTCAAACTCTACCAGATCAGAAAAAAAGATCAAAACAATATAAAATTACAAAAAAGTCTAGACAAGCTCATTTCTTGGGAAAAAATATGGCAGTTAAGCATTGCACGCAGCAAGTGTAATAATGTTTATAAGGGGTACAAAAATCCTATGCTTCCTGTTTTTATAGATAAAGCGAGAGACCTTGGTGTTTATGTTTATTACAGTCTAAAACCATTATTTCACTGCACTTCTACAGCTAAATATGCTTTTAAAGTACTAAACATAAGTTTACTATGCTTTCAGACAAAAAATTTAAACACATTACTAACAGCCTATAAAGTATACGTAAGGCCTATTCTGGAGTATTGTACTCCAGTCTGGTCTCCATATTTTCTAAAAGATATTGAAATGATAGAAAAGGTACAGCGTACTTTTACCAGAAGTTTATTTTTAAGTGTGGTCTTGATTGCAGTCTTAATTATATTGAACGTTTACGCTTCTTAAATATTAAATTTCTTGATAAACATAAGATTCATTTTTAGCTTAAACTCTGTTTTTCTATTGTAAATAGTCTAAATGATTTAACATTTTCAGAGTTTTTTAAATGGGGAGATTACAGATGCCGAAATGATCATACTTAAAAGCTAAAAATCGGAAAAGCAACAAAAGAAATTTACTTTCATTCATTCCCTTTAAGAGTAGCCCGATATTGCAACGCTTTACCGCCAGAAATAATAAGTGCGCAGTCTCTTAAATGTTTTACAAACCGAATAAAGAGCTTTGGTTTTGATAATTTTACCAGATTTGATACGTGCATGTAGAGTAGCCGCTTTGGCTCTTTGTACCCTTCCCTTTATTTTTTTCCTTATATATAATATCAGTATAGTTTTGTTTTATTTATTTTTTTAAAAAAATCAATAAAATAAGTGTAAATAATCACTAGTACAAACGTGCTCAAACCACAATTTTACTATGATTTATATTTAGTTTCTTTATATATAAATCTGTCTGCGACATAGTTCACTAATAATCTTGTCCATTACATATTTTTGTTTTTTTCGAATTTTGTTGAAATGTGATTAAAGAAAAATAAAGGCTTTTTATCTTTATCTTATCTACAGTTGGCTGAAAATAAATGCAAAATTTTCCATATTGGCGCAAAAAATCGAAAAAAACACGATTATTTCACGAAAACAAAGTTCTAGCCAAAACTAATTTAATTTGTGATCTTGGAGTTCATATTTCAGACGTTCTGAAATTTTCTCATCATTGTGAAATAATTACAAAAAAGCACTTAAAACTTCAGCATTAATTTTAAGCTCTACTATCGCTGAGCTGTGTAAAATAATATCTGCAAAAAAGATATTCACGACGCCATCATGCCCAAGCCAACCGGCTAACTGAACGGTTAAATCTCACTTTATATAATATGTTATCACATTACGTTAATAAATATTTTAATGATTGGGATTTTGCGCTTCCGTTCGTCACTAATGCTTACAATCAAGGGCCGCAGGGGAGAGTCTGTTCTATCTGATCTATGTACTGATTATGTAGGGACATGCGAGTGCCTTTGGATGTAAAATATCAGAAGATCCGATCGCCCTATGTGGATTATGAAGATGACTACCTCTATCATGCTCGTGTTGCCATGACTCATGCACGCGACCTAGTGAAAAAGGTACTCCCCAAAATCCAGGCTTAACAAAAACGTAACTATGACAAACGGGTTCAAACCAAACCAATCAGTGTCGACAGCATTGTTTTAAAACACAATTTGGCTTTAAAACCCACGGATTGTTCTAAGTTTGTCAGCAAGTGGGCTGGCCTTTATCAGGTAGTCCAAATGGACAAGGATAAAGGGATCACTCAGATAAAGCTGTATAAGTATAAAGGACCACATGTGCCACGTAAACCGGTATGGATAAATTTGCACTTAAACCATATGGTTTTGCTTCCGACGATCTATCCGCGCCTAAGGTCCCTGAGCAAGAGTTAAGTCCCACAGTAGCGGCTGAGCCCGCCGGCGACACCTCTGAGAGGCCAAAAGTGCACGTAGCCGCTCCGAGGGTGTTTTTCAGTTTGCTTCGCCAGCCTCCTAAAAGTCGGCCTGCCAAGGCGGGGCCTCCTAAAAGTCGGCCTGCCAAGGCGGAGCCTCCTAAAAGTCGGCCTGCCAAGGCGGAGCCTCCTAAAAGTCGGCCTGCCAAGGCGGGGCCTCCTAAAAGTCGGCCTGCCAAGGCGGAGCCTCCTAAAAGTCGGCCTGCCAAGGCGGAGCCTCCTAAAAGTCGGCCTGCCAAGGCGGAGCCTCCTAAAAGTCGGCCTGCCAAGGCGGGGCCTCCTAAAAGTCGGCCTGCCAAGGCGGAGCCTCCTAAAAGTCGGCCTGCCAAGGCTGGGCCTCCTAAAAGTCGGCCTGCCAAGGCGGAGCCTCCTAAAAGTCGGCCTGCCAAGGCGGAGCCTCCTAAAAGTCGGCCTGCCAAGGCGGAGCCTCCTAAAAGTCGGCCTGCCAAGGCGGAGCCTCCTAAAAGTCGGCCTGCCAAGGCGGAGCCTCCTAAAAGTCGGCCTGCCAAGGCGGAGCCTCCTAAAAGTCGGCCTGCCAAGGCGGAGCCTCCTAAAAGTCGGCCTTCCAAAGTAAGCCACTAAAAAACGATCTCCTAAAAAGCGATCCGCCAAGGCCGATGCGACGTTTCACCGACGCAATAGCAACAAATGTTTCTAATTGCATGAATATAACACTGAAACAAGAATTTTTACACGAAATTAGTAGATTATACGATTTTCTTTAGAAAAAATATATTTTTGTTCATTTTAAAACTATTCCACAATAAAATTATGACATTTAATTTTTGATCAAATCGCGATTGATAAAAAATTATCTCTCTTCCATAAAAAGTTATTTTTCTTTGTTTTAAAAAAGTTTTAATAAAAATTAATTAATTTTAATTAGCTAAACAAGCAGCCAATGTTATTTTCGATAAAATTGATTAATTTTATTATGATTTTATGCTATTTTTTATTGCGACATTTCGCCGTCGCGTTTTAAAAAAAAATGCGTTTTAAAAAAATATTTTTTAATATCCAAAAAATGATTAATTTAAAAAAAAACAAAAGGGAATTAAATAAATTATTATCCCTTTAAACCTATTTTTAATGTTTGTATAAATATTTTAAAATAGTGTTGGGACCATCCAGTTATCCAAAATTATTCTCTATGCCACCCATATAGAAATAACTGCTTGGTCGCGTAGATCAAATTCTGGCAGAATTTGGTCGAAAAACTCCTCAAAAGCGCCTAAAACTTTTTAAGGCGGAAAAATACGAGAGCTGTATTTTTTTTTTAATTAAAAAAAGTTGTAATCTTGAATTTAATACGTTGTAAGGCCTTCCCCTTGAACTTTCCGCTGAATGCATTGGTGCAAGTGGAAAAATAATAACCAGTGCAAACGATACCTGGAAACTCGGTCTAAATTAACATAAATTTATAAACACTATTGATGTTTCTACTGATGTTCCTTGGACCTGAAGCTCGAGATTTTATTTTTTCGTTTGTATTTTCATGAATAATTAAGTAATTCCATAAATTATTTTGTCAGGAAATTCTTGAAAATTAGATTTTTCACAACTATAAAAACAATAAAATTAGTCCTGATATGCAAGTAGGATAATTTCGAACATAATTAAGTTTAAGTAAAATTTAAATTAATTGTTTAAAGGGTGGAGTTTCAAGAGCTCCGGAAGGAGCTCCGCTTTAAATGGCCGTAGCTTCGAAGCATGATACTGTGAAGTATAAACATAACTTTTTTTAATATTTCAAAATCATGCTCTGAACCTCCGGCCATTTAAAGCAGAAGCAGGTGAGCTTAAAAATCAACCCTTTAAAAATTTATTTATTTCCATTTTAGGGCTATTTTATTGTTTTTTAAATGTGTTCAAAAAAATTAGTTTACAAAATAATTATGAAAAAATAATTGATAAAAAAAATAAATAATACTTGTTAATCCTTCATGAAATAAGTACTAAAATAGGGCGAAGCTCCGCTTCAGAGCTCCACTCCGCGGTTCTGGCGTTCGCAGTTTCGGGTAACTTTATAAACAACACATACTCTCTAAAAAGTGGCCCTAAAAAATTCGTTGAAAAAAAAGTCGTAAATCACATTTTGATTAAATTAACGAAATAAGTAGGTTAGAAAAAAGTTGCGATAATATTAGTAGATTGAACGAAAAAATTCGTAAAATTAACTTAGAAAAATCTCGTTGAAATTGATAATTGCTCTTTACATATTAAACATACAATTTTGTCTCGTGCGGCGGTTTTTTATTTTATAATTAGGTTTACCACTAGTTTTGTTATTTGTTTGACTATTTATATAAATATATTCTACGAAAATAATCAAATCCTATGTGTAACTGAAATCAAATTCTTTCAACCTTCATTTTTTTGTTTTTTGTTTATTATTAACAAAAATAATTGTTTTAAAACAAAAAAATTCGGCCAATTTTAAATTAAATTGGCCAAAAAAGGTTCGGCCAATTTAATCCGACCATTTTTAAAGTTTTAATATTTTCGACGGGACGTTTTCCTTGAATTTTGTTCTAAATATAGCAAATTTGTGAGGATAATTTGTTGGAAATATTGGAAATTCTTCGCTATTGTTAAAACAAAATTTCTTTGCAAAGAAAAAACTCCAAAGGCGCTGATGATTTCTATGGAATTAAGATGGCAGAAATTGCTTGTGTGTGCACTGACTTTAAATCCTTAGTTTGAAGTGTGTAAAATTTTCTGCTAGGGATTTTAAGTTTTTGCAACACTTTATTAATTTTTTTAAATCTACACTTTCGTGAAATCTGCACTTTCGTTTACAAAACAAATTAAGGAAGGACAGACTATGGTAAGAAATGTTTTGTCTTTTAATTAAAACAATCTTATATTTGAAAAGTAACCATAAATCACTTTTTTCTTCACCCTTAAAATGGTTAAATAAGAAAAAATATGGAAAAATGTTTGGCCGAAGAAGAACTTTTCTTCTAGCCATCGCGCTAAAACTAAAATAAAAATAAAATTTGGAAGTTAAAACTATTGTTTTGAATTTTTCATTTATTATGCTTGTTAAGTATTATAAATTCTTGTTTCATGTAAACCTATGCATTCTATGCATTCTATGCATCCTTTAACCGGAGTTTTATAGGAAAAATTTTATTGTAAGACGGGAGTTTCACTAATTTTTTAATAGGTCTCTGATAAATAAAAAAAATCGTAAAAGTTACTAATTAAGTGAGCGGATCCTTTTCCGTTAAAAAATTCGTAGAAACTTACTAAGTTCTACGTTATATTAACCAATCACTTTTAAGAGAGTACAGTAATACTAATTGTTAATTTCGTTGCATGACAAAATAATTACACAAACATACACACGCACACACATTAACCAAACCACCAGAGTTGCAGAGTAATAGTTTTCGAAAAAGTATGCAAAAATAGTGATGGGCAGTTTCGGTTCCGGCTTCACGATGTTCATTTACAAATTATATATGAAATGGAAAGAATGAAATTTAAGTACATCGTATTTATTTTTGATATTGAAGTAGAATAAGATATATAATTTGTTAAACACTTTATTTTGCTAAACTGATTGCCTTGCAAATTTTGATTAATAAAAAAAACAGTCAGCATCGGTTATTATGTTATTGTTTACCTTAAAAGCGCCAAATTCAAAATTTTTTATCGAATGTTCAAGCATATGAACCCCCAGGTGCTCTTGCTTTCAAAACCCGCAAAGCGCGAAGATAGGCTCCTTCATTCTTGTGAAAAAGGCAGGAAAAAATACTAGAATTCTCGGAATTTTCCTCTTTTACATTACGTCTTTCAACATCTCGTCTTCCGATCCTATATATATTTACCCACAGATGATATGTGTAAAATTTGTTCAAAAATGCTTTAAACCCAAAAAAATTCAAATGAGTTTTCTAGTTAACAGTCCAGTTAATTTATAAAAAAGTTTAATTATTAAATAGAGTTGAATTGCAGCTCCACATTAATATTATAATTATCCTTTGATTTAATATTACTCTCTAAAATCACTTTCGAAAAAAATCACTTTAATGGTTTCAAAATTAGATATTTACTTATTTTTAAATGATTGCTCAACACAAAAAGGCCGATCGAAACGTCTTAACTAAAATTGAGTAAAAGGGTTTTAATAGTTTTACCGTTACTGGTTTAACACTTATGGTTTTCACGTTTACTAGTTTTGGTCGTTTTAAGCAGGTTTCGTACTTAATAATATTAAAACCAGTACCTGAAGTTTTAATGGTTTCCACTTTTACTAGTTTTTTTTCGTTTTAAACATAATATTCGATAAAACATAATTAGCATGCGATTTTTTTATTATTTTGGCAGCAAACAAACATAATAATATTATGTTTACGACATAAAACAAGAAGAAAATCGACAGAAGAATGTTATTCAAAATTTTACATCGTTTAATAAAACTTAAAAACACTAAACAAATATTTTTACCACATAGCAATATTTAAATAAGAAGCCATTTTAATATAAAGCAGCTTAAAAGTAATTTTTAAAGCAAAACAATAACTGAAATAATTTCGGTAAGATTAAGTATTGAGTTCAGCCATTTAAAGCATTTTCTTCACGCTCAAGTTTTTATTTTTTTGGTGTTTAGCCATTAATATCTAACTATCTAACTAAGATATTCAAAGTTCCGCAAGACGATTTCTTCAACAACTGTGTGCCAAATAGGGAGGAGGTACCTTCACAGCAGCCTCCCCAGATCCAGCCGGCTGTTCCACAGCGCCCACCAGTACAGGTGGACACGCCTTGGCGTCCGCTGCGGCGCTCTAATATGCTGTCCAGTGAGTCTGACGAAGAGGGCGAGACTCGCTCACCCCCACAACCTGATAAGGACCGAGAAGGTCGACCCGGAAGGCAATTAGATTGGGTCGTTCTTAAACCCAATGTTCTTTTTTTGTTCTAAAGCGTCAAAAGTTTAAATGTCTAATTAAAATGTGGGTTTTTCATAAAATAAAATCTTGTTTGAAAATATGCCTTGTTGTTAAATTTTGGGTTATGGAGGGGCTAATGTCCCCTAGAGGTACATTCTGTAGTGCTCGGATGCCGTGCTCCGTGTATTTAATGCCTTCCAGAAGTAAATTTAATTTTTATTCATAATAACAAAGTAACCAATACAAAAACTGATGTAAAAGTAATAATCAAATCACATAAAAATGTATAAAAATAATTCTCTATCACTAGCCGCACTCGAGCCGCTGTTCCCCATCCCAGCTTTTGCCTAAATCCCACCTGTATCAGTAAATTTTTCAGAAACTGTCCATAAAATTGTTAACCAACAAACTGAGTTATACCTGGCTAATTTCTAAAGCGGTGGTAATTCATAAGATATATACCGGCGAGATAAAAATAAATCTAAATTAAATTATATAAGCCACCCCATTTGTAGTCTGACTTAAAATTAGCAAAAAAACTTTAGAATAGAGCTCTGCAGCTCCAAAACCGGTGCTTTGCTCCATTTCAAAATTACTTTTATTATACTTTTACTCTTAGGTCTTACTTTTACTTTATTTTACTTAAATTAAAAAATCATAAGTTACTTTTACTCTTACTTTACTTAAATTAAAATTTTTCAAATTACTTTTACTTTTACTTAAAGTAATCCAAAATCAATACTTTTTACAACACTAACACACACACTTGGAAATTCACTATTTTTATGCATTCTTGGTTTTGCTAAGAGCATTAATATCCAAAACTTGTAATGAAATTAGTGCGTTTCTACCGCAGGGTGTTGCGCTTTTGTTTTAGCTTTTTTAGAAGTAAAAGTAAACTTGTGACGATAAAAAAATTTTTTTAGGCTATTGTTTTTTATGGCGGAAATATATATTGCTTCAAAGCCAACCAGTGGTTTGACGAAAATGGCCAAGAAGAAGTATATTACCCAATATCAAATCAGGCATTATGTGAACTTAAAAAAAGGGCGATGCTGAAAATCGAAAAGACTCCATATAAGAGACGCCGTTTTCTTCTGGCGAGCGTGTTTCGAAAAAAACCTAAGTAATCTTACTCATGCACATTGAATCAAATGTAGCTTTGGATTCAAAAGACTAGTGGACCTAGAATTTTGTAGACATATGTTATTGATGAAGCGCTATGGATTGGTCATATTTATTTTGATGTGGCTTGAAGCGCCGCCGCGTGAATTACCAATTTTATGCTTATAAGTCTATTTAATCTGGAGTTATTCCTGTTTTTCACGCGACGACGCTTCACGCCACCGCGCCTTAGGCGATGGTACCACGACAAAATTAGTATTATCATTCAATAGCGCATTATCATTTACTTATGTTTACCAAATTTCATGTTTATTACTTTATTTAATCTAAATTTATAGCCGATTCCCACTAAAATTGAGTTTTTTTTCAATTATAATATGCAAATATTTATTATTGCAGTGGTTATAATTTCATCATTCCTAATAGTACTGGCCCCTTCCAATTCTTTTGATAGGATAACTAAAGGTAAACCAAACGTAGCTGCAACATTGTGACTAAGTTAGACACACCCACATGACTTTCATATGAAGAAATTTTTTCTTTACACAATAGAAAGGAAGGTGGGATCAAAAATATATAATATAACGAAAAATGTGCAACTCCTATATAAAAAAGTACGGAAAAGGTGGCCTTTATAATGAGCCTCTCCATTTAAATGGCTCCCTCCCTCCATAATAATGGCTTTTTAATTCAAAGGAATATGCCGTTCGCCTACGTCACTTTACACTAAATGCGCACGCATCCCGCAAATGAAATAAAATGTTTTTATTGATCCGCGCACATTTGTGCTGAATAACGTAGGCGAACAGCATATTTTCCCCCATTAAAATGGCTACTTTGCCATTATTATGGAGAGTGTCATTTAAATGGAGAGGCTCATTATAAAGGCCACCTTTTCCGTACTTTTTTATATAGGAGTTGCACATTTTTCGTTATATTACATATTTTTGGTGGGATGATGTTTTATTTTTTAAAGATTTTTTTTATCAAGATCAGCATGTTTTAAAATATGCAATGTGTTTGTGAAAAGTATAGTTTATAAATCAAATGTTAACGTTTCTCCTGATAGTTTTCACTGCAAAGTGTAAAGTAGTAAACCAATTGTATAACATAGAAAAATTTACGGTATTTTACTCACATAAAAATTATATTTTAGAATATCCAACGAACAAAAAATTCAACAAATTGGCAAAAAGCAGGAAACAAATGATGTTTATGTTTTTAATTTATGTGAATAAAGTTCTAAAATTATAAAAAATCTAAAAAAAATTTATTAACAGGAAAATAAAAATGTGGTTTCATGAGAGTTTGACGTCCACACCTTTGCCAAAACAACTACGCCTTAATTGATTGCGCCATGGCACCAACAGTGAATTAAGTTCAAAAACATACATTATAAAAAAAATACTCTGTATTAAATCGAATCTAATTGGCTGATAAAGTGATGTCAGATTCTCGTTATTTGAGTGGTTATTTAATGGAGGGGCATTTTTTAATATAACAAACAACTGCTGTAGCCACGGTGGGTTTATCTTTAGTTTTTGTTTTTTGTTTAATGGTGTCATATAGTTTGTCTCATATTTATTGAGAGTGGGTTCTCTGTTTGATTCTGCTAACTGATTAATTACCACGCGCTTTTTTTCATGCAGTTTAAGGGTTTTATTCAATGCTTTAAGTAGCTCATGTAAGGCATAAACGCTAAATAAACAGAGTAACATTCTGCAAATTTATTTCCGTGTAATTTTTTTACAATGTTTGGTATTTTTTTAAATTTTGCTGAAAACACGTTTTATTATTAAGCACAAATTTATTATTTGGGTGAAAAGTTAAAAATTAATAAAATTTAACCAAATGAGCATGTAAAAAATTGTAATCCTTATTCTATTGTAATATTCTCAATAATTGTAAAAAAATTTTTTTTCTTAAACTTAATTTAAAATAAAATTTAAAAGGTATTTTAAAACACAGAGTTTTAATTTTGGTCAGAAATTAAAAATTATTAATTTATTTAACCGGACAAGCATATCCCAGTAATAATAAAAAAACTTTCAAACATAGTTTAAAATTCAATTTAGGGGTTTTATAAAATAATTTTTTTAAGAAAAACACCATAAATTAAAATATTACCATAGACATGTTTTTAAACCTTTGGGTTTCTCTCAGGTTTTGAGAAAATATATTTTGTTTAATAATGTTATATTGTTTGTCTCATATTTATAAAGTAAGAGGGGGGTTTTCTATGCGTGATTCTGTTAACTGAATAAATGTTCCCCACACGCGTGTTTTATTAAGCATGGACTTAAATTAAGCAGATCAAAAATTTGGGACATTTCGGGTTCCCAAGTCATGGGAAACTCTCCTATTTCTGAGAGAATTTTTTGTCAGTTGAAGGAAAATTTTTCCGCTTTAATTAAGAAATTCATGGATTGGTTACTAAATGAAAAATCATTATGGAAATTTAAAATAACAACACCTAACTTCAAATCAAAAAAGTAATCTATGCAAAAAAAATTAATTAAAAAAAAATTTCCATATTTCATTCCCCCCTTTAATTAGAAAATATATGAATCGGACCCTAAAGGTATTATGCAAATTTAAAATTACAAACCCTATTACTTTGGATAGGATAAAGTAATCTGCACAAAAATGTATATGCAAAAACGCCTCTATACCATAACTCATTCCCGCCGTTAATTAAAAAATTTATGGATTGGGTCTTGAATAAAAAAGCATTATGCAAATTTAAAATTACCCCTATAACTTTAGATTTGAAAAAGTAATCCGCGTGAAAATTTAAATACAAAAACACCTCCATGCCATAATTCCTTTCACGCTATAATTAAAAAATATATGAATCGGATCTTAAACGGATAAGAATTATGCAAATATTAAATTACAACCCCTATAATTTAAGATTAGACTAGTAATTAGAGCAAAAATGTATATACAAAAACATTTCCATACTTCAAGTCATTTGCTGCTTTAATTAAGAAATTTACATCTTGGTTTGTAAACAGAAGAGCATTAGGCAAATTTATAATTACAACCCCTATAATTGTGGATTGGACAAAGTTTTCTGCGCGAAATTTTATATAGAAAAACACCTTATGTCATAATTCAGTATTTGTTTTAACTAAAAAAATTATGGCTTGGGTCTTAAAGGTGTGGTGTGGAGTAAAATTTTTTGTCTTCGATTTTAATAATTTTTTGTAAACACATTACCCCTGCCTCTAATAGCCCACAAAATTTTTTTCACCAACATATCTCCAGTGGTTCAGGAGATATGATCCGCCAAAAATGGCGTTTTTCGACAATTCTGAAAGTGGGAAATATTGCTCAGTGGGTATAACTTTACAAATTATGCACTTAAAGAAAGCGGCTGTTTTCTACGTTAAATTATTACCTGATCGTTAAGATTGGTGACATAGTTGTTGAAATATTGCGTTTCCCGTACAAAAAACCCTGCGAATCTTTTTTTTTAAAACACCAAACGACGGCAGTGGTTTTGTAAAGTTTGCCCAACCTTTCTTTCCTTCACTTCGTATTTTTGGCGAAAAAATCGAGGGTTTTTTGTACAAAAAACGCAATATCTCGACAAATAAGCACCAATTTTAATGATCAAGGTATCAAAATTAAAGTAAAAAGTAGTCGCTTTCTTTTAAAACATAACTTTTTATTTATATAGCTATACTCATTGAGCAATCTTTCACATATGAAATTGTTAAAAAACGCCATTTTTGTGGGGTCATCACTTTTGAACCACTGAGGATATTTTGTTGAAAAAAATTTTGTGGGCTATTGGGGCCAGGTGTAAGGTTTTCTCAAAAAATATCAAAATCGAGGACAAAAAGTTTGACTTCACACCGCACCTTTAAATGGATAAACGTTATGTAAATTTAAAGTTATAACCCCTTTAACTTAAGATCAGACTAAGTAATAAGGGCGTAAATTTACATACAAAAGCACATCTATACCATAATTCATTCCCCGCTTTAATTAAAAAAATATGGATTGGATCCTAAACGGAAAAAATTATGCAAGTTTAAAATTAAAACCCCTATAATTTATGATCAGACAAAGTAATTTGTGCAAAAATTTATACGTAAAAACATCCCCATGCCATAATTCATTTCATACTTTAATTAAGAAATTTATACATTGGGTCCTAAGAAAAAAACCTTTTGCAAATTTAAAATTACAACCCCTATAACGTTAGATCAGACAAAGTAATCTGCGCAAAAATTTATATGTAAAAACACCTCTATGCCATAATTCATTTTCAGCTTTAATTAAGAAATTAATACATTGGGTCCTAAACAAAAAAGCATTATGAAAATTTAAAATTACTACCCCTTTTGCTTTAAATCAATCAGAATAATCTACGCGAAACTTTATTTAAAAAAAACTCTATGTCAAAAGTTATTTTTCACTTTAATTACAAAATTTTTGGATTGGGTCCTAAACGTAAAAGAAAACTGGTACTGTACTTTAATAAAAAATTGGGTTTAAAAGAATATTGGTACTTGTAAAAATTACAGTCCTGGGGCCTATTTCATAAAAATTGCTTGTAATTAATTTACAGCTGTAAATTGATAAACGCATATTTTTCTTTTATATTTTTAATTAAAAAGTATATTAATAAAATTGCGTTTAGAATTTAAAAAATTACGTGTCTGTAAATTCCGTAAATTCCACAGTTACATACGTATTTTTTAATTAATAAAATAAGAAGAAATAAAATGCGTTTATTAATTTGCAATTACAGAAATCTTTATGAAATAGGCCCCTGGTCTTGTGTAAAGCCCATGTTAACGTTTTTCGAACGATTCGCCCTTAGACCATTGACACAGCGTTTGAGGGAAAAAAGCGCGCCGTGAATGGAAAACATTATTATGTTGGTTGGTTATCACATATTATCACAAGTTTTTGAACGCACAACTGCACCACCTATGATTCGTTAATAGTCTCTATGGTTGAATTATATTTGGCTGACCTCCTATGTTTATATAAAAGACATGAGCGGACCAATGAACATTGTGCGTTTTTGACGTCTTAAAAAAACAAATAAGATATGGGTGCGTGCGTGCGTGCGTGCGAGCATGCGTGAGTGTGTGAATGCATGCATGCATGCATGCGTGCGTGCATGCGTGCATGCGAACGTGCATGCGTGCATGCGTGCGTGTGTGTGTACATTCGTGCATGTGTGCAAACTGTGTGCATGTATGTATGCAAGCATGAGTGTGTGCACGCATGCGTGCATGTTAACGTCTTTTTAAGTATTCCATTCTTATTTTTTGTTGTCACATTTTAAATAATACAATTTATAAACTGCATTATTCTTTAGAAATTGCTGTGATATTGAAATCCCGTAAGAATAAAATGCTAATTGGAGAACTAAGGTATAAAATAAAACAAAAATAAATATAATCTTGTATGGGTGTTTATTTTTAATTAAGATAATATAGGTGGTGATTTAATTTTTTTATGACTATTAAATGGTGTTAAATTATATAATTTTAATAATTGAAATTTGTAGTTGAAATAAATATGACTAATGTAACTTTTAACCAACATTAAAACAACACAATACCATACTTTCCAACTACTCGGAACCATTAGCAAATTTTTCAAAAACCTTTTAACACCGGTACTTTACCTTTGGACTGGAAAATTGCACCAGTTATTCCAATTTTTAACAAGGGAGAAAGGCACATTAAAAAGAACTACTGTCCAGTTTCGTTAACTTTGTTTGCGTGTAAAATTATGGAAAGACTTGTAAATGATGAACTTTTATCCTTATTCCATAAAATTTTTAAGTTCTAAGTATAAAAGTTCAACAGTAACACAGCTTGTAGCAACACTTAACGACTAAACTTTATCATTAAATTAAAAAAAAAACATTGATGCAATTTATTTGGATTTTGCAAAAGCTTTTGATATGGTTTGATACGTTTTCTACAAAAACTTTGATAAAAATTGGAAATGTATGGTGTTAGTGGCAATTTTTTAAAATGGATTAAAACATTTCTTACTGAACAAACAATGAAAATTGTAATTAATAGCTCTGAATCTGCGGACTACAAGGTGCACAGCTCAGGTCTTCAGGATTCTGTTTTAGGTCCTCTTCTGTTTTAATGTATATTAATGACATTGTGGACTGCGCTAAACTTTCTGAAAATAATTTGTTCAGGGATGACTAGCGATCGACCGGGGCCCCGGCCCCAGCTTGCCCCGGCACTTTTTTTCTACCCCGGCCCCGGCCCCGGCAAACGCAATTTTCTCTACCCCAGCCCCGGCCCCGACCCCGGCAATTTAGCTGTCAAATCAACCGGGGCGAACCGGGGTAAGGACCCCTAAGAATACAAATTTCAAAGCACTTTTTCACAATTTTAAAAAGTGATAGATATATAAAATTTGATTTAAAGAGCTAATGTAATCGCTTTAATATAGGAGGATATTTTTTATTTATATTTTAAGATTTTATTAAAACTCTATTTTAATAAGATTCTTTATTTTAATCATGAGTCATTATTCTAAGAATTTGAATACTTTTTTAGTATTAAAAACCCTTTTGTAGATTTTATTTACAAGATTAGGGTTTGACATTAGAAGTCCATTCATGAGACGTATACAACAAATATTAGAGTTATTATAATATCATTGTTTATATCAAAAATATATAACCCAAGAGAAGTTTCGGTCATGTGCACAGTAAATTGTTTAACTAAATTGAAAAAAAAATGATGCACGTCTTACTTTTTGGCGCAAGCTACTTTCTGAGCACACACCAAAAATTTTCTCGCACAGCGATATTTTGTACACCAAACTCGTTTTTCCGACATGTTTACAAAATCGCCGCGTACAAAAAATTAGCAGGAATCGGTAATATTTCCTATTAAATTCGCTCATGTGTGAGTTTTTCTATGAAAGTAAATTGTACAACTGGACATTTGTTTGGATTATATTATATTCTTACTTTTATTTTTGTGTGTTATTGAAACTGTTTCAAAATTTAGTGATGTTAATACATTTTTTTTAATAAAAAAAATTTAAGTTGATTTCTTGTTTTAATTATAGCAGTTTTAAATTTATTGCCGAAACTACACTGGTATTCATAAATTTCGGGTAGGGTCTATTCGGACTGGGTCCGCTTGTTTTGGTAGGAAAACCCTGCGGAGTCAGTCCACTTTTTTTAGCGAGTTTAATATTTTTTATACAGTCCAAAAGACACCAAACTTAAATTTTTTAACAAGAAATTAGTACGAACTGTTTGTATTTAAGTTGGAAAAATGTTTCGAACAAAATTTGCTTAAAAAATTAATTAATACGTGTCGAAAATTAACGATATTAAATACTGGGCACAGTCTAAAAAGTGTACCACCCAGTCCAGAATTTTCATATTTTCGCGTCATCCCGGATGACGAGAAAATATTCACCAGTTTTGTTTCAAGAAATGAAAACTTAAAAAATAAACAACTTCAAAAGGATTAATCCCCAATAACAAAATGGTGAAAAAATTGGCAACTACAGTTAGCTAAAAAAAACGTGAAGTTCTCCACATTGGTACAAAAAATCGAAAAAAAATTATTTCATTGAAAATAAAGTTCTAGCCAAAACTGAGCTAATTTGTGATATCACAGTTCATATTTTGGGGAAAAGGTTTAAAATTAAGGAAGGGTCAGCTACCTCGGCTTCTGAAACCATCCATTTTTGCGTTTAAAGCACATAGCAAAGAATTTATTGTGGTGAAAAATCGTAAATGATAATGTATATAAGCCAGCCATATATATATTTTTAATTAAAACTTACTTATGGCAGTCTTCAGCAGATCGTTCCTTTTGTCAGCTACCCGTGAATAAGCAGAACAAAAGGTTATCTGCTACTTTTATTATTTTCTCTAAAAAATAATAATTTGTTTGTTTTTGTTTTTTTTTTGATAAAAATAAATCAAACTGCTATGGTTGCATTAAATCTGGTAATCCTCTCTATACCCACAAGATTTAAATTTTGTGAAGTACATACCTTTACTTTTTACCCCTGACCCCCTATTTTCGCCATATCCAAAAAAATTTAAAATTTAAAAAAATAATTCGTTAAAAATTTAACAAAAATAATGTTTCCCAGAACTCCAAAATTAGGAAGTAAGAAAAGGAGCTCTGTAATTAGAAGCTCTGGAGACATCCCCTTCACTCTTAAACTCTATTTTTATCCTAACTTCATAAATAATTAAAAAGTAATTTTTTTGTAAAATTTTTTTAATTTTTTTTTCAAAACCTATTAAAAGAATTAAATAGTTGTAAAAGTGAGAATAGAACAACTTAGAACATAAACAATGTCAAGATTAAATATTTTTCTTTTCGCACAACCAAGGTCCAAGGAACTTCTGGAGGGCCAGAAAACCATGAAGCATCAGATTCTGTTATATCGTTATTGATAGACTTGGATAGAACGCATGTTCTTTCTAAAATGATATTTAGCTTCTCGGTATTAAGCATGTTAGTTTTCAGATTAGAGAAGCAGCTTGGGCACACGGTGGGGAGTTTACTCTTCCCAAACTGGAGTTGTGTCAACCCCATGCAATTCAAATGCATGTTTTTCTTGTTACACACATCACAAGGAACAGCTGATTGTTTATTTTGCATATTAGCCTCACAAAAACCACACACAGCCAAATCCATCACCAGAGGCGTTGACGGGAAAGTCCACACACACTACAAAAAAATCAATAGTTTATATGATGCACAGGGCTGGCCAAAGAGTGTCCGAGAGTCCAAACCAAAAGATAGAATATTCAACTTCAAATTTAAACGAAAAAGCAGCCGAATTAGCCAGAATACCGAACTAAAATTTGACAGAAAATTATTTAAATTTGGTTCGGCATTGATGCACAGCAATTTTACTTCATATAAAAACGTTGAAACTTAAGATTCGATAAAAATAAATATTTATTTCACGGAAGAATACTTAAGGAGCCGCAACACAGCACGTGCTTGTTCTAAAATTCGTAAAAAACGGCTTTTGTAGGTGTATCTTATGAAAAAATGAAATATTTTTGGTGTCAATTTGTGTAAAAGCAAAATGTTCGTATAGATTTGCCAAAATTTCTGTTAAAGCTAAAAGTGTTATGAAACTAAAAACTAGTGGCTACAATATTATGTGTGCACGGACTTTAACCCCCTAATTTAAGAGTTTTTATTATTATGCTTTAATTGGGGGGTTAGAGTTTCTGCCACATTTTTTCATACAAAAAGAAGATGGCCGCGTTGGGTTCCGGATTCTACTAAATGATTTAGAAAAAAAATATATTTAAAAGGCAATTGGATGGTCGTTTCAGTTTCAGTTTCAGTTTCATTTCAGTGGGTGCATCATGAAGAGCTGGTTGCTCTGGTGCGGTAGGGTGTGTTTGGGTCTCAGTTGCACTGGTGTATAAGACCATGGGAATATGTGTATGCAGGATGCGATTCAGAGTAAAGCGTTTCATATTAACGATTTGAGACGCTTGTATGCTGAGAAGAAGGTACCTTGGGGTAGAAAAATATGCGAAGGATCGCAAAAAGGAACTAAAGGCAACTATGCCAATGTGGTAAAAAATCCATGTGTAATATATATGATGTGGGAAGACTGCTTTATAGCCTAAAAATAGCCGTGATTCATAGGAACCAAAACTAAAATAGACACATAAAGCTGGAATGCTAATACCAACTCATAGGAGTTTGAAAGGCAACACGTATTTTGGAAAAGACCTCGTCAGGCCAAATATTAACATTCCAAATTGAAATGTGCAATAAGATATGAGAGTAATGTATTATATACATGACGGTGATGTGTGAGTCGTGAGGACGGTGATGTGAGAGGACGGGAAAGCTGCTAGAAGAGCTACAAGAGCTAGGCTTTACACCTTAGAAGAGGGAAAGGAATGATAACGCAACCGTGCAGACGGTTAAGGGTAAAGAGCGCAGGTTGCACGGTAAAAGAGGTACTAAGCGACAACGGCGCTTGGATACCTAGGGAGAAGAAAGATGCGAGATGAGAATGCCCGCGAGAGCGGAGTCGAGGCTTTGCTACGCGACAAAGGCAGGTGCGTGCGTAGACAGGGGAAGGAGTAGAAACATGTGCTAAGGGTGTGTAGACCCCAAAAAACTCTGAATATGGGAGGAAACAGTTAAAAACTAACTGCGGTAGGTATTGTGGGGTACCACAAGTGCCAGGGCTGAATGTGAGCCACAAGCCAAATGTGGGCTAAGGGTTGAATATAGACCAAGGCTGAATGTGAGCCTGTTAAGCTGAAGGTAAGAGTACCTTGTGGGTAGACAACCTAAAAGAGAAACCGCCAAGGGTTACTACTACTGGGTTAAACACATGTTTTGCTATTAAAATGTAATGTGGTACAAAAATATAATGCAGTTTTTATGTGATGTAATGCCGATCCTGTCGGATGTATGATGCAGCTATGTAAACGAATATTAGAGTTAAACTCTAAATTCATATTTTTGACAGAAAAAAGAAAACGTTTTTTATAAGATTTTTTTGACAAAAAAAACACTCTCCTAAACAAATAAACGAGTAAGAGAAATGGATTTTGGAGTGAAAAAAAGGAAAGCAAGAAAGACCTTTTAGCAAATAAAAAGATATAGAAAGTCCTATACATATATAACTAGGGATCGACCGGGGCCACGGCCCCGGCTCTGGCCCGGCTCTGGCCCGGCTCTGGCCCGGCTCTGGCCCGGCTCTGGCCCGGCTCTGGCCCGGCTCTGGCCCGGCTCTGGCCCGGCTTGCCCCGGCACTTTTTTTCCACCCGGCCCTGGCCGCGGCCCCGGCAAACGCAATTCTTTCTACCCCGGCCCCGGCCCCGCAATTTAGCTGTCAAATGAGCCGGGGCAAACCGGGGTAAGGACCCCTAAGAATGCAAATTTTAAAGCACTTCTAAACATTTTTGACAGTGAAATATTATACAAGATTTTATCTACAAAGCTAATTTAGTTGTTTTAAAATTAGGATATTTATTGTTTATTATGCTATATTAAGGTTTTTTAAAGCCTCTTTATTTTATTAAGATTCCTTATTTTAATCACGAATTTTTATTCTAGAAATTTAAAGATTTCTTGAGTATTAAAAGCCGTTTGTAGATTTTGTTTACAAGATGAGAGTTTGACAGTAGATATCTATGGTTGAAATATATCTGGTTGACCTCTAGTAAGACGTAAACGGACCATAAATTGTGCGGTTAAAAATTTTTTTAAATAAACGAATTGAAACGCATGTCTTTTTTTTAATTCCTGCTTTTCAAAAAATATACATAAATTAGTCAACTTTCACGCTTTAAAAAATTGTATTTTGGTTCCAAATTGTGTAATTTGTTAAATAATTGTTAAAATATGGTATTTAATCCTATATATAAAACCGTTTTTACTGAAAGTTTTAAATGAATTTAATGTTAACTATAGTCAATTCAATACTGCAAATCATCGAGGTCAGCTAGGTTTTATTTGCCTCAATAATCACTAATTTTGCATATATTGGAGTTATTTTAATATCACTGCTTATATCAAAAATATATAAAACAAGAGGATTCTCAGCTAGACAGGGAATTTTTTACCTAAATTTTACAAGAAATGTTGCACTTTTGATTTTTCACGCGCAAGCTATTTTCTGTGCACTCAATAAAACTTTTCTCGCACAGCGATATTTCTTACACCGAAAAATTCGTTTTTCTAAGACTATTTTACTAAATCGCTTTATGCAAAAAATTAGCAGAAAATGATGAATAAATGTGATTATTTAAATTTGATCATGTGTAAGTTGATTAGAACGGTTTATTGTACAACTGGACATATTTACTTGAATTATATATTCTTGCGTTTATTTTTAGGTGCATATTTGAAATTTTTTTTAAATTTTGTTACGTTAAAAAAATTCAAGCTGATCTTTATTTTAGAATTTTTAAGTTTATTGTAAATCTACACTATAGTATTTATAAATTTTTAAAAAAAAACCTGCGGAGTCAGTCCAGTTTTTTTAAATCCAATATTTTGTATCCACCCAAAAGACACCAAACGTAAATTTTTAAAACGAAAAGTTAATAATGAACTGTTTATATTTAATTTGAAAAAATTTTTTTCACATAATGCTGAATAAAAATAATCCTAATTTTTAAATAAAATATTTTGCTTGAAACTAGCACGCTTGTGCGAGTTTAATACTGAAAACCCACCATTCTCTGCTATTTTTGGGTGCACCAATTTTTAACAGTGTTAGCGTTTTGCATTGCATATTGCAACTTTTCTTTCACTTTTGCAAGTAAATGCGCTGCATGAAAAAACAAGTATTGACTGCAAGAAATTTCTTTGCAAGAAATCAGTGGTATATGCACAGAAAGTCGCGTACGTTTGAAATGTTGCAATTTTTTCTTGCATAATTTTATTCAAAAACCTAGTGTATAATCAAAAATTTTCTTAGGTTATATTATGTTTTTGATAAATCTCGAAAAATTAAAAAAAGTAGTACAAAATCACGAAAATAATTACATTGAAAAAGTTTACGTGACGTTAGTTATATATATTTTGGCTAAAATTAAATAATTTGATTAAAATCATTAAAACAATCAACTTGAAACAGCTAGAAAGCGAGTAGTCTCATGTACTCGCAATATAATATTTTATTTTTTACAACTTAAAAAGCGTGTTTTTTTAATTACAAAAATTCACCTCAGTGTAAACGATTTGGAGACGGAAGAGCCACGGGTACTAAAGAGCCAGAAAAAAGGGACCTAAGAGCCGCACTTTTTGGGACCAAATAGTCACATTTTAGAATATAAGCACTTTGTGAATAATTCTTGTTTAAAGCAATATTATACTTAATCGCAAACCATTTTTACTTTTATTTTTACTTTTAAAAAATGTTACTTTTAAAAAATGCTTTACAAATAGAGCAATTAATCGCAAACCATTTTCACTTTTACTTTTACTTTTAAAAAATGTTACTTTTAAAAAATGCTTTACAAATAGAGCAAACCATTTTTGTTACTTTTAAAGAATGCTTTACAAATAGAGCAGGAGTGAAAGTACTTTTATACAGGGAGTATGTTTTGATCAGTAAAGTAAAACGTGGTAAAGAAACTAAAATCCACACTGGTTACAATTAACAAAACTATTTTACAATAACAAAATCTCTTCATATTAAAATATTTTAAATTAAATATGTTGGTACCTAATTGGCGAAATTTAACCGTAAAAGTAATGAATACTAGTATTGAATGTTATTTTGAAGAAGCACTTTTACTTGAATTTCATTTACACGAGTGTGCGAACAAATAATCCAAGGTCCAAATAATCCAGCGCCTCCTGGATTATTTGTTCCCAAATGCGAACAAATAATCCAAATTTGCAGCGTCAGCGCCTGCCAAGTGCGAACAAATAAGCCAAACAAAGGTGTCACTAAGTCCAAATAATCCAAGATAACAGTTTACATATTTTAATTGGTTTTAATATTAATTTTTTTAATAATAAATTTATTTTTTTCAAATTTTTATTTTTATACAAAGATCAATATAAAATCATAATGACAAGAAACAAGTTTTTTTGCATAAAATCCAATATCCTATTAATGTAGTACATAGTTTAGGAACAGTTTAATAAGAGCAGTTTAGTTAATAGTATTAAAATTCCAAAATAAACATTGGACATTGATTCTGAAATTATCCTATTGAACTAGAAATGAATATGACAAATCTAAATTTGTATATTATTAGCTTTTGAAATTAAACCTTTGAAACTCTTAAATTATCAAACTTTTAAATTTAAAACTCTTAAATTAAATTCTTGAAATTAAACTTAATCTCGACACTAAGACTGTGAATGTCAAGCTTTCTATGCCTTTTTTTAACATCTTAATCCAGCAAAACCTTTGGAGCTCCGCTCTATTTTTGTACTTATTTTATGAATAATTAAAATGTGATGTCACAGAATGTTTTGCAAACTTTTTGTAAACTAATTTTTTTGTCGAAACTAATTTAAAACAATAAAACATCTTAAACATGTATTGACTAAAATTCTACATCAACAACAGTGTTGATATAGGGTATTAGGCGGCAATATGGAATATCCATCGCCGGCCTGCTTCAGCTATAAAAAAAGATTGATTAACTTTAAATGTATTTAACTTAAAATCGCTCATTTAACAGTCAGAGCTCCAATGTTCCAGAGCTTTTCTCAATTTAAACTTCCGGAGCTCTGGAGCATATTTTAGAGCAGAAACATTCTTAACATTAAGATCTGTCATTAACCTTCCATATCTTACTATAAGAATTGGGACTTTTGGAAGAACAGGCTTTTTAAATTTAATTTGGAAGCCCAGTTTACAAAAATATAACTTTCACAAACATTTTGCTAACAGTCAAATAAAAGAATACTTCAAAATAACGGAAATTCGACAACGGTAGTGAAGTAGGGTAACTGACTTAAATTTGGCCACCTTTTTTTGATTTTTTTGAATCAGTTTTTGAGCCAGGATTTAGTCTAAAAATCAAAGGACAGCTATTTTTGTTATTCCAATGCAAAATTTATGTTACACTTAAAAATCAGTGGAGGTTTAAAATTTTTTATAGTATGGCTGAAGTTAAGACACGTGCCATTAACCTTAACCACCTAGAAAAAACTGGCTATAACTATTGCTAAAACGTAAGATAAATATTTTTAAAGGTTGCAAATTTATCCCTAAGTATTGTTCCTGGTACATATAACTTAATTTTTTTTCTTTGTTCTAAATTTGATGTAGTTTAAATACAAAGCAAAAATCAAGAAAATCATAATAAATTCACTTTCTGTATGAAAATGTTGATAATGCCAAATAACACAAATAAAAAACTTTTGTAAAAACACTTTATTCAACGTTCATGCAGTTACTTTTGTGCTAGTTCTTTTGCGTATTAAAAATAAGCCAATTTTCTAACACCCTAAATTGGTTGCCGAAATTAAGGCCTGGCCGAAATTAAATCAGATATCCTAACAAATAATTTTTTCACTTAAAAATTTTTAGTGGATAGACAGAACCTAAATCTTGATTTTGATTGATTGATTGATTATAGAAAATAATTCTTAAGGTGAAGTTTGTGTCCATTTGAACTGAAAAAATATTTATATTGTTGAAGAATTTTCAAGAAACTTCTAAAAATCTATCCAATTATTGTTAAACTGTAGCTCAAAATAGGAAATTCATTGCTGGCCAACGCAATTTTTTGAAATAGCAATCAAAAGATTAAAAAATTGCATAAATTAAATATGAGCTCAAGTGTGAAAAAATAATCCAACTCCCAGCGCTCTTGTTTGGATTATTTGTACCTACCTTGGATTTATGGACCTAGTGACCGTGGATTATTTTTCCTAGGCTTGGATTATTATTAGTTACTTGGATTATTTGGACCTTGGATTATTTGTTCCTGCACCCCATTTACACACCACTATTAAGAATTTTTTTAGTTTAAACATATAAAAAAAGTTAAAACGCACCTTTTTAGTTTAAACACATATAAAAAAGGTTAAAACGCACCTTTTTATTTTAAAATATAAAAGCATTTTTAAAGTTTTGATGTCAGTTTTCATGGGTGGCGCGGTAGTGCCACGGGGCGAATTAGCCCCGTGGCGCCGCGCCAAAATTAGAGAACGTGGGTAAATTTTGAAATTCAGAACCTTCTTCTTCTTCTTCTTCTTCTTCTTCTTCTTCTTCTTCTTCTTCTTCTTCTTCTTCTTCTTCTTCTTCTTCTTCTTCTTCTTCTTCTTCTTCTTCTTCTTCTTCTTCTTCTTCTTCTTCTTCTTCTTCTTCTTCTTATTATTATTATTATTATTATTATTATTATTATTATTATTATTATTATTATTATTATTATTATTATTATTATTATTATTATTATTATTATTATTATTATTATTATTATTATTATTATTATTATTATTATTATTATTATTATTATTATTATTATTATTATTATTATTATTATTATTATTATTATTATTATTATTATTATTATTATTATTATTATTATTATTATTATTATTATTATTATTATTATTATTATTATTATTATTATTATTATTATTATTATTATTATTATTATTATTATTATTATTATTATTATTATTATTATTATTATTATTATTATTATTATTATTATTATTATTATTATTATTATTATTATTATTATTATTATTATTATTTCAACGCTCCATCCTTAAAAGCGATATTCCTCATTCGTTACTGATTGATCAAAAATAAACATGGGCTCATTAGAAAGAAGAAGGAATTAGGCAACTTTCTTAGGAAGCACTTTTTTCATTTAGGTCCTTGTTATCGATTTATTGATCAAAATAAAATAATTGAAAAATAGACAAATAAAAAATCCAACCGCACAATAACAGCCTTTTGGCAACAATAAGGATTGTACAGAGCAGACAACCAACATCCCCTCATGGAAACCGCACAAAAAAAAGCAGACGGGTTTTAATTGGTGGCAGAAACGGAACCAGTTCCCAGCGCCATCTGCTTCAACCGCGCGGAAAACGGCGAAAACAACAGAGTACCTTTTTTAATTCTTGCATTACTGATGACAAAATTAATTCAAAGTTTTATTTATTAATTGACGCCGAGAAACTACATTTTGAACCATTGCTTTAAAAGCTCCTTTTAATTGAAAATCTCGGAGGACCCAGTAGCCTAGTGGTTAGTACGTCGCGCTCGGATCTTCGGATCCGTGGGTTCGAGTAGTCGCTTCACCATGTTTTTAACGCCAAAAAAAATTTTTTTTTTATTTTTTAGTTTTTTAATTTAAAAAAATGTTTTATTATTTAAGGTAGAACTTCACAGTTTTTTTTGACGACAGATCTTTTTGAATTACATCTTACTATACGTAGTTTGACCTGCTGATTCAATTTTTGACATTCATTTTTCTGTAAAAAAATGTTATCGTTTACAATCATCAAATAACATCAATAAAATACATGTCAAAAATACAAAACATTAATAAAGTTTATTACCAAAAATATTTTATTTTTATATTTTCTATTTAGCGTATCTTAAATAAATTAAATTAAATTAAATATTTAAATTAAAAAGCTAAAAAATAAAAAAAAATTTTTTCGGCGTTAAAAGTATGGTCGAACCCATGGATCCGATGATCCGAGCGCGATGTACTAACCACTGCGCTAATGTTCTCTGTGATTTTCAATTAAAAGAAGCTTTTAAAGGAATGGTTCAAAATGTAGTTTCTTGGCGTCAATTAAAAGAAAATTAAATGAAAATTAAAAAAAATTGATAGGTTATTTTTAAACGAAAGTTTGGAAATAGTTAGATATAGGCTTTTACCATTTTTTTTTATTATAAACGAATAAAAAAGCACTTCAGGATTTTTTTTACTATATATTTTTGTAAAAAAAGTCTTTTTTGCAATTTAAAAAAAATCCTGAGATCATTTTGAACCCAAACCACCTCTGAAATTTGCCCCCTACATTACCCTAATTTATTATAAAATTTCGCCCAAAAATAACAAATCAATTTTTTTAAAAGACCTGATTGTGGTTTTCAGAGGTAGAATCCATGGACATCTGTTGCGAACTAGACAAACTTTTCGGTGATGTTTTTATAACCACTGGATAGCACAGATTCTTAACTTTTTATAGCATCCCACTTTTATGGACCAAAAATTAATATTTATAATAATATGCGACTTTTAGTCCAAGTGGTCAAAACTGTGAAGTTCGACCTTAAGGTACGCTAAATAGAAAATAAAAAAATAGAATATTTTTGGTAATAAACTTTATTAATGTTTTGTATTTTTGACATGTATTTTATTGATGTTATTTGATGATTGTGGACGATAACATTTTTTTACAGAAAAATGAATGTCAAAAAATGAATCAGCAGGTCAAACTACGTATAGTAAGATGTAATTCTAAAAGATCTGTCGTCAAAAAAAAACTGTGAAGTTCTACCTTAAATTGTGAAAAAGGGACAGTGCGTTGCTTGGGTGATTCGGTAGCATATAAAGATGGCGTTTTGAGCGGTTGAGTCAGTTTATTATTGTTTTTTTATTTTATTTTTTTTTATTGTAGTTTTTTATTTAAATTGTCTGGTATATCAGGGAAGAGCGCGGAGCGCTTTTTCCCTTATATTAAATGGGTTAAGTCACTGCGCGGTTAACCGTTGTTGATGGCGTCATCAAAATCAACAAAACCTTTAATAGTTTTTTAGCCAATTAAAAATCTAAACATTTTACATAACTAAAATATTACCCATATTTTTCTGATATTAAAAACCTAAAAACTTTTGCTAAACATACCTGAATTTCATACTAATCACCTTAATTTGCTTAACTTTTTTTTGTTTTTTTTTTGGGGTCCCCCCAAAATTTTTTGCTGTGGTAAATATTTGGAGCTGATTTTTTGCACGTAGATGCTAAATTGCCACCTCACCTGAATCTTTTATTCTCGTATATGCTCTATTGCCTATAGTTAAACCTCTGTTTATGTGAAAAATGACCATTTTTTTTAAGTTACGCATTAGGTACTGGGGTACTTGTGTGACACTTTTTTTCCTTACTGAATTACATATTAAGTAACTTCATTCAGTAATACACATTCTCTTGTGGTTATTTTTTTGGTTTAAATTATAATTCTTTACTTTTTTATAAAAATTACTAATTTTCAACGGGAAGAGCGAAAAAATATCCTTCCAACTAATTAACAGGCAACAATAAAAATATTTAAAAATATAAAATGAAATAAATCTTGGGTGACGTGTGAGCGCTGCCGAATACAATGTTTCAATAGACGGAAATTTATCAAAATCAAAACAGAAAAAAGTCTTTTTATATGGAATACTATGAAGCTACAATCACTCCAAAAATTTAATGCGAGAAAAGACTGGTCTGGGTAACCTCGTAAAATTGTATGGAACCTAAAAAACCCAATTACAATGATGTGGTTTTTTTGTTTAAAAATAAACCATCAATCCAAAAAAATCAAGCACAAAACAAAAGTCCAAATAAAGCTAATTTCCAAAAAAGTGGTTAAACCAGGTCTAACTAAAAAATTTAAAAGATAAGAACACACACTATTTTATATGGTTCTTGTTCCGTGTGGGGGGGGGGGCGGCGGGCATGGGGAGATGCCTGATGAGTGCATGTGCATGTGCATGTGTGCATGTGTGTGCATGTGATGTGCATGAGCATGAGCGGTGGGGTGAGGTGTGTATGTGCGTGTGATTGATTGTGTTGGTAGGAGTAGAGGAAAGGAGATTTCCCTGCCCTGAGTTGGGCGAGGGTTCTCCTGACCCCGCGAGGAAGATTTTCTTCCTCGTTGCTTATTGCTGGTGCTTTTGTTTGAAGTATTGGGTTTATTGGAGTGTTATTTATGTGGTTTGTGACTGTGTTTGTGTGGATTTGTTGTTTTAGTGCTTTGTAAGTTTTGTTGTGTATGTCTGTAGGTATGTTTGTTGTGTAGTTGTTGTTGTGAAATATTGTTTGTTTTTTGAGCCTGCTGGGTGCAGGTTGTTGTGTTAAATAATTAAGTGGGTTGTTTGTGTACATGGCCGCCAATTTTGCTTGTTTTGCGTGGAGTTGGATGTGTGTTATTATTGGGAGGGATTTCAGCCTCTGTGTGTATGATGTGTGTGTTTGTGTCTGTGGTGTGCCCTGTTGCGACCCTGAGAGCTGTGTTTTGTATTGTTTGTAGTTTGCTGATTTGTGTGTGTGATGTAGTGGGGCCCCAGACTGTGCTTGCATACTCGATTATTGGTCGAGTGATTGCCTTGTATGTGTGTATGAGTGTTTCTTTTGGTTTACCCCACGTTGTTGCTGTGAGTGCGTTTATGATTTTGAGTGTTTT